>JAULUF010000014.1:1502500-1510000 GCA_031834385.1 Semotilus atromaculatus
CATTAAAGTGCATCTTTTCATCATAAAAGTGCATCTTTTCATCATAAAAGTGCTCCACCTCTAATATGGATTTTTTTTTTTAGATCTCTAATACCACCTTTAATATAACTCTGACTGTGTCCGTCTGACAGAAGAATGTCATATACACCTAGGTTGAGGGTGAGTAAATCATGGGCTAATTTTCTATCATTAGTTAAAATGCAAATATATAGGAATAAATGTGTTCAATCCCGCTCCTCTCTTACACTGAAGACGTCCATGGCGTGAACGAACAGCTGTGGGATCTCGGAGCGGAGCCACTGGTTCCAGGAACTGTCCCGGTCCACGTCTTCTCTGGAGGACGGGATGTCGAAGTCACCTATACAGAACACAATGATCCAGTGTTATATTAGTATCAATGATACAGTATTCTGCTTTCTTCAATGTCCATCTGTCTTTAGTGTGTAATGTTGCTGTTTGTGTGGAGCAGAATTTACTGTGAACGGAGCGACGCACGTAACCAACACACATGCACATAATTAAAGCGCTTATACACACTCACCTAAAGGATTATTAGGAACACCACACTAATACTGTGTTTGACCCCCTTTTGCCTTCAGAACTGCCTTAATTCTACGTGGCATTGATTCAACAAGGTGCTGAAAGCATTCTTTAGAAATGTTGGCCCATATTGATAGGATAGCATCTTGCAGTTGATGGAGATTTGTGGGATGCACATCCAGGGCACGAAGCTCCTGTTCCACCACATCCCAAAGATGCTCTATTGGGTTGAGATCTGGTGACTGTGGGGGCCATTTTAGTACAGTCAGTGGTGGACGAAGTACTCATACCATGTACTTGAGTAAAAGTAGAGATACTCAGGGTAAAATAATACTCAAGTAAAAGTAGAAGTGCTGCCTTTAAACATTCACTTGAGTAAAAGTACAAAAGTATTTGCCTTCAAATGTACTTGAGTATACAAGTACACTGTAAAAAATATTTTAGCAATTTAGTTATTGCAACTTATTTTTTTGTGTAGAGATAACTAGATTGTCCAGACAACAAGAAATTTTAAGTTTTCTTGTCCTCAACTTATCGAAATAAGTTAGTTAAACTAAAAAAAGCCCATGCAAAAAGATAACACAAAATAATGAGTTAAGTTTTTCACTGTAAAAAAAACTTAACTCATTATTTTGAGTTATCTTTTTGCATGTTTTTTTTTTTAGTTTAACTAACTTATTTCGATAAGTTGAGGACAAAAAAACTTAAAATTTCTTGTTGTCTGGACAATCTAGTTAAAAAAATAAGTTGAAATAACTAAATTGCTAAAATATTTTTTACAGTGTATACTTTGATTTTTTTATGGCTATAATGTCCTATTATAATTTGTCACAAGATTCTTGCTTAACTCTGTCTACATGAAGACTAATGTCACTCTTGGCACACCAATCTACTAATAAAATGACATTAATTAGTCATACATATACATATATATATATATATATATATATATATATATTTGAATTGAATACATTTTTTGTGTGTATATATTTTTCTCGAGCGTCTATGGTCATAATTATTAACATCCTAATGTTATGATACATTCACATAAACCTGCACAACGCCATTTATATATATATATATAGGCCTATATATACACACACACACTCACACACACACACACACGCAGATATATTCTATGTTATGGGTGCAGCCAATTTCCCTCCAGAAGTAAACACACAAACGTATTAATGCAGTGTTTCTGCTACTCCCCAGAAAAGAAAAAAATACAATAATAGCTGCTGCTCTCTGCTCCGCTTAAAATCATTGGCAACGCGATTTGTTTGGAACTACTGAGAGCTACACGAATAACGTGACCGCACGGCGGCGAGATCACTGTGTCGCAACCATAGGGTGGCAACCGTCCCTGGCCCATGTCCCCCAGCACTCGCGGTCAGTCCGCACTTTCGTGACGTAACGGCACTTTGACTGTCGGGAAGAAGTCTGCTGCGGATACCGCTTCAGTGCGGACTCGGCAAGGGTGCGCATCGAGGGCGCAAATCGACAAATGGCAATGGCAAATGGGACACGCTACTCTCACGGACTTAACGGACACGCGCACGTAGCAGTCCACAAGACCGAAAGTGCACATGAAGTGTGCCATTTGGGACAGGGCCATTCGCAACTCTCATATTTAACGTTACGGCTCTGGTTCGCGCAGGCAATTCAAAACCAAGCGCGCGCGCTGTACTGTGATTGATTGGTGGCTCGTTTGACCAGTTACATTTTTATCCACTCATAAATAAAAAGGAACGACTGATTTTGAAAATGTAGTAGAGTAAAAAGTAAGATATTTGACTTTGAAATGTAGTGGAGTTAAAGTAAAAGTCTCCCCAAATTTAAATACTTGAGTAAAGTACAGATACGCAAAAAAACTACTTAAGTACAGTAACGAATTACATTTACTTCGTTACTGTCCACCACTGAGTACAGTGAACTCATTGTCATGTTCAAGAAACCAATTTGAAATGATTCGAGCTTTGTGACATGGTGCATTATCCTGCTGGAAGTAGCCATCAGAGGATGGGTACATGGTGGCCATAAAGGGATGGACATGGTCAGAAACAATGCTCAGGTAGGCCGTGGCATTTAAACGATGTCCAATTGGCACTAAGGGGCCTAAAGTGTGCCAAGAAAACATCCCCCACACCATTACACCACCACCACCAACCTGCACAGTGGTAACAAGGCATGATGGATCCATGTTCTCATTCTGTTTACGCCAAATTCTGACTCTACCATCTGAATGTCTCAACAGAAATCGAGACTCATCAGACCAGGCAACATTTTTCCAGTCTTCAACTGTCCAATTTTGGTGAGCTCTTGCAAATTGTAGCCTCTTTTTCCTATTTGTAGTGGAGATGAGTGGTACCCGGTGGGGTCTTCTGCTGTTGTAGCCCATCCGCCTCAAGGTTGTGCGTGTTGTGGCTTCACAAATGCTTTGCTGCATACCTCGGTTGTAATGAGTGGTTATTTCAGTCAAAGTTGCTCTTCTATCAGCTTGAATCAGTCGGCCCATTCTCCTCTGACCTCTAGTATCAACAAGGCATTTTCGCCCACAGGACTGCCGCATACTGGATGTTTTTCCCTTTTCACACCATTCTTTGTAAACCCTAGAAATGGTTGTGGTGAAAATCCCAGTAACTGAGCAGATTGTGAAATACTCAGACCGGCCCGTCTGGCACCAACAACCATGCCACGCTCAAAATTGCTTAAATCACCTTTCTTTCCCATTCTGACATTCAGTTTGGAGTTCAGGAGATTGTCTTGACCAGGACCACACCCCGAAATACATTGAAGCAACTGCCATGTGATTGGTTGATTAGATAATTGCATTAATGAGAAATTGAACAGGAGTTCCTAATAATCCTTTAGGTGAGTGTATATATATATATATATTTATACAGGTGAAACTCAAAAAATTAGCTAGCTAGCGATAACAACACTGAAGTCACATATACATAATGTTAAACCTTGAATGATGAAACGGAAGCCAAAGCTGCGCAGTGGAAGGAAGGCGAAGACGGGCTGTTTCTGAGGCTTCACTTCACAGGAAGACGATTGGCTGAGCTGAAACGCCAGGGCCAGTTCTGTCGACTCCACGTCGTCTTTAATCTGAGGAACACAGACACACGTGAAGACGCTCAGGGACATCATGATGTAGAAGCATGCAGCAATACTGAGGAGAAGCTGCTGTTAGTGAATTATATATAATATAGGGATGCACGGCATTTTTAAAATGCATAAAGTACATTAAACAAAGAGTAAAAATGCTTACATTTAAGCATCAAAGCATTAAAATTAATTAAAAAATTATTGATTAAAAAATGTATCAAAAAATTGCCTGAAAAATGTATTAATTTTGAGATTTGCTAGATTACATTTAACATTGTTTTTATTATTATTAAAAAATATTGAGCATTATCTACATATATAAATCAGGGAGATTTTTTTTTTATAAATACAAAAAATAAATTAAATAAAAAACGTACAAAAAAAAAAGATTTTTTAATGTTTTAAAGAGTCTCTTCTGCTCACAAAGCAGAATTTTGATTTGATCAAAAACATGAAAATATGATTCCATTGTTTTCTATGTGAATATATAGTAAAGTGTAATTTATTCCTGTGATCAAAGCTGAATGTTCAGCATCATTACTCCAGTCTTCAGTGTCACATGATCCTTCAGAAATCAGGATAATATGAGGATTTGTTTTAAATGGAAACTTTTGCAAGATTATAAATGTCTTGAATAAAATAATAAATTTCTTTAAAAACAAACGCCCAACTTGAGCGTATCTGAAATGTTGCAGTTTGTTGTGTACTAGCCTTAAAATACATTGATCAATTTAAAACTACAAGAGAAACATCACAAAGGAGCCGGGCAGAAAGTGTTGTAAACTCTCTCTGAGAACACAGTGTACAAACGGATGTGAAGGGAAAACACTTTGCTAATAAGATTCCTTGCATGAAGTGTGAGTGAGACGGGAGTGTGAAAGGTTGCGCTCCCGGAGGAGTAAAGCAGAGGAACGCTTGCGTAACGTCCCGATCCCGAACACAGCCAGAACTCAACAGAGACCATTAAAAGAAGATAAAACTGGGACAAGGCCACAGATAAACAATACAATCTTCCCTTGGTTTCTGAGCACATTATACAGTCAAACCAGAAGATATTCAGACTCCTTCAACATTTCTCACATTATCACAGTTTATTCACTATAGTTTAGAAAATGGTGATATAATATGACCAGAACTCAGTTGATATTTCAGAGGTTTTGTCCGTCCTTCTGTTAGACTCTCACACATGAATTATGTTGAATATCTGTCAGCTGTTAAATTAAATTTTAAACCGGCTAGTTCCAATCCTTGATTCTGATTGGTTAATAGCTGTTTTATTCACGATAAAACACGGCTATGACCGCTTCACCCAACGGTTCTATGTATCACTGCACAACACCCCTAGCAACCACTCTTAGAAACGTAAACACATGTTTGATCTCATTGATATTGAAGCTTATTGAGCTTCTGTAGCCCCGCCCCTTTTCAGCGCTAGACTCGTCTTTAGTCTTCCGGTCTGTATTTTCACAGCGATCTTGCATATTTATGAATGAATGGCTTGTTTTAATATCTTTCCGGTCGACTGACATTTGTTAAGACATCTGCTTTCAACATTACAATCCTCATGATAACTTTTGTTAACTTTACAATAAGTAAATCCACTTCAAAAGCCAATAACTGAGCGACCGAAAAAACTGAAGTTCAAAGACAATATTCTGGCGGCGCCCTCGTTTCTCTGGTGCATAAGGTCTATAGAATAGAGTATTGTGAGAGATTGAGTAAACGAGTGCACCTGCATTTACAGTAGACATAGCATTTTCCTTCAGGTCAGTCCTGTATTCATATTTAAAAAACTTGTTTGAACGTCCGCTGCGATATCTCGTCCTTTTAACAGGTAGGGGTTTTCCCGAGCCTATAGTCATGTGTAAGTTGCGTCTTGCTTTCCCGTGTTCACGAGTCCTTTCTAAAGACAGTGTTTGCCGCCATCTAATGGCGAAATAATGTATGTAACGTCTGTTGCTGTTCACGGTCAGGGACTATTTTTTCCAGCGGAAGGAAGGCCTTTAGTGATTTTACTTCATTAAAGTTGCATAGATACATATTTTTCGGCTTTAATATTTGTATTGTGTGGTAGCCGTTTTATAAAAGCAATAAAGTACGAGAGGCCAGTGCTGTATCGTGAATAATCGTGACTCCGAACAACGCCTTTCAGCCGTGACTTATTCACCATCAGCACAGCCTCTCGTACCTCGTACTGCTTACCTACACAATTAGATAATACCAGTTTAGCTCAACCAGTGACCAAGCAATGCTTCATGTTGTTCAGTCTGTGTGTAAAAAGAGCATTAGCGATTAAAGTCAAAGTGTCTGAAACATTTTTGGTCCCAATTTTTTAAAAATGTTACTGTATGAAGAATTTTTGGGTATGATATGTCACAGTTTACTTTATTATTCCTGCACCCACTAGTAAAAAAAAAATTTAAAAAATGATATCTGGTGTCTGAATAACGTGACCATGTAAAAGTGTGTGAGACTTGCCTTTTTCGGGTAAAGCATCCTCTTGACCACCAGCCAGCGCTCTTCTCCACCGGTGTGAGCCACTTCCAAGATGTTATGGCTCAAATCTCGGCGCGTCATCGACACCAAGCGCTTCTCGGCCTGAAGACGAGACAAAAGTAAATGCTCTTAAACCTGTAAAGCCTGACGTATGAAATAATAGTCAATATATAAACAAAAAAAGTGTTTTTTGTTGAGCATCGTAATTGATGCATCATGCTTTTATGGCTCATATAGTCTAATATGGAGGGAAAAACAGCTCAGTTTTAATCCAAGACTCAAACTGAGCAAAAATATGCAATTTGGTGCAGATATGGATTTATACGGTCATAAATCAATGAGATCATTATAACAGTATAGCATACTGTTACTTTAGTAACTTCTATACTCTTTGTCTTAGTCAGGGGGAAAAAAGTCGTCAACAAACATTTTTCGTCATAGTTTTCATTGAAAACTTTGACAAAACTTTTCAATAACGAAATAAACACTGCGACACGACACAGAATGGTGTGGCAAACCATCAACGCGACGCATTCATCTTCAGTCACCTATGGAATGAAGCAGGTTGCACCCACATAGAAAAGTGCTGCCCCCAAATGGTGCGCACTGTTCAAATAACAAAACAAAAAAACGGATGACGAGTCGGACAAGAAATTTAAGGTCCGTACGTGAAATTTAAGACCTCCTTATCGGAAATTTCTGATTTTAAGACATTTTCAGGCCTTAAAAAGCGAAAATTTTATTTAAGACGTTTTAAGACTTTTTAAGGACCCGCGGGGACCCTGTAATAGTATTTTAAAGACGTGGTAGCGTCAGATCTGTCCGGGGGGGGATAACTCAGGCACAGGCTCCTGTTAACAGGTCTTCACCTCGTTGAAGATAGTGATGGAACGAAGGCGATGGAGGAAGAGAAGGAGAGAGGGATGAACATCGTGGAAGAGGTTTTTAGTCTGGTAGTTTTCTGAGCGCAGGGGAAGGTGGATCTGTGTCGTCCATCTGTAATAAAAACACCAAAGAGACGTTTCATTACAGCAGGGTTCGTGCAGATACTGTACAAAATGCTGTTTCTGACTTCGTATTTTTGTCTTGTTTCTAGTCCAAATATCAAACATTTCTTAAATCTTAAGAAAAATAATGTTTCTGTTTGAATTAAGATTATTTTTCTTACCCCATTGGCAGATAATTTTGCTTTTTTAAGCATCAACTCACTTCATTTTGATTAATTCCCCCAGAAAACCGGACATAATATCTTGTTATTTTACTCATCTAGTAAATGTCTCTTGATTTAAGAATTTTTTGATATTTGGAGGGGAAACCACAGAAATACTTTTTTGTTTGTTTTTCCAAGGA
>JAULUF010000014.1:1515000-1520000 GCA_031834385.1 Semotilus atromaculatus
CTCATCAGTCGAGGAGTTTCCTCTGTCCTCCTCCTCCTCTTCATCACTGCTGTCTGTCTCTTCATTGGCCTCAGACACCAGCTCGTACATCTGCTCTTCATCATCTTCACTGTCTGAATCAACACATTTCAGAAGAAAAAAGGGGCCAGTTTTCTACACATTTTAACACTTTTTTATTGTTCTTTTATTTTATTTGAAACCATATTTTTCTACACATTTAAAAACAATCTGTACCATTCTTTTTATCCCATTTTAAACAATTTGTTCTTATATTTAATTTTAAAGCATATTTTGATATACATTTGTATCAGCTTTAACAATTGTTCTTTTATTTAATTTTAAACTATTATTATTTAAAAAGAAATAGTTATTTTAGTTAATGTTAAACCATATTTTGATAAACATTTTTAATAGCTTTTTATTGTTCTTTTATTTAAAACTCTTTTTCAATACATTATCGCTCTTTTATCGTTCATTTCATTTTAAGCCACATTTTCTACATATTCTATCACAGTTTTATTGAAATTTTATACAATATCAGCCATATCTTTCTACACATTTGTATCACTTTATTCTTATTATTTCGTTTCATTTTTACGCCATATTTTTCAACATTTTATCACTTTTTATTGTTATTATAAATCATTTTTAAGCCATACTTTCCTACATTTGATTACTTTTTATTGTTATTTTATATCATTTTAAACCATATTTTTCTTCACACATTTAGCACTTTTTATTGTTCTTTTATTTAAACTTTAAGCCATATTTTCCTACACCTTTTAATCATTTTATTTGTATATTGTTTTTTTATTTAATTTAAGACATTTTTCTACACAATTGTTTTTTTATTTAATTTAAGACATTTTTATACACAATTTTTATCACTTTTATTATTAATTTATGTCATTTAAATCATATTCCTCCAAACATTTTTATTACTTTTTTAGAGTCTATCTTTCATATTTAAGCCATATGATCCTACACGGTTATCCCTACTGTGTGTTGTTCTTTCATTTCAGTTTAAAGGTTTGCAGTAAACCCCTCTCACTGACCCTATGAAATAAAAGCCAGAAGTTCTGAGTGTTTAAACTGGTTTGTCATGTGACCTGCAGGTTTGTCATGTGACCTCACCGTGCGGCCGGGCTGCTCTCGGGCTGCTGGAGGAAGAGCTGAGCTCGTCGTTCTCCATCTCGTTCAGACTCAACACTGAAGACATGTCGCTCATCGAGTCTTCCACCACAAACTGCAGAGATCGGAAGGTGTTTGATGAAAAAAACGTTCAGTTACTTCACATGCTTCCTGCTACACTATTCAGGAGCAGCGTCATGGCAAAATATAGTAATATCGACATATAGTTGTGTTGAATTGCTTTTGCATTGTCTGCAGGTTATCATTTATGACTTTAAATTAGAGATGCATGATTTTTGTGATAAAAATTGCAATTGAGAAAAAATCCAGGTTTGCTGTGCTTTTTTGAAGTACTGCACAATTTGTCCAAAATGTTGTTTATATATATCAGAATGGCTATAAATAGTATATAGTTCATAAATAATAATTATTATTAAATTGCAAAAAAAAAAAAAAAATATATATATATATATATATGTAATGTTCCATTGTAAAATAAAAAACGAGATTTTAAAGGGTAACTAAACCCTAAAACAACTTTTTTTAGTTAATGATCTGTAAGACTGGGGCTTTATTAATGCTGTTCATTGATTCAAGTAATTTTTTTGACATTTGGGTATAAAGTGTTTTAATTCTACAATATATGGTGTAAAAACGTCTGAGTGCTGCCCTCTTCAGGTTGAGCGGTGGATACTGCAGTTGGATTTTCCTATTGGATGTTGTTGTGACGTAAGAGGGCACCAGCTCACCAGCCCTCCCACACTACACTGGGCTCTGCCCACTTTTCAAATATTGCCAGTGGGTGGAGTCAGGCTCTGACCAGGGGTTTAGTTACCCTTTAAGAAAAATGTACATTAAAGCAACTCAAATCACCTGCTCATGTGTAAATAAACACAGATTTGTGCTTCACACTGAAACATGCAGCGCATATATTAATTTAATAAAATCGCAGTCATGATGCAATTTTGGTTTTATTTCGATGCAGCCCTCCTCGTAATGAGATGAGATTTGGAAACATTTAAAAGTGCACATTTGTAAAGTCACCAAAAGTTAAAACAGTGTTTGAAACTATCTTGCCGTCTACAGAATCCAGTTTGAAACGAGGTTCTGATTAAGGAAACTAGAAGAGAACTCAGACCTTCTTGAGCTGTGCGGGCGCTTCGGGGCGAGCTGGAGAAAGCAGTGTGCTGTTGAAGTCTCCTCTCCACTCGGTTATTCCCAGAAGAAGCCCCATCTGGTGCAGTTTGGTCAGGTGACGTGTGTTTGAGCGGGCAGCGTCCAGCAGGAGTGCTTTAGACTTGGCCTGACCGAGCACTTTCGAGAGCGGCTCCAAAAACACCTGCACAAAACACTTACTTTAAAAAAATGCTTTTCTTTACTTAGTATTTCTGTCTTGTTTCCAGTCCAAATATCTAGAAATTCTTTAATCAAGATGCATTTACTAGATGAGTAAAATGACATAAGATATTAAGTTTTTTTTTCTGGAGAAATAAATAAAAATGAAGTGAGTTGATGCTTAAAAAAAGCTAAATTATCTGCCAATGGGCTAAGAAAAATAATTGCAAGTTTACAATAAGGTTTCATTTTTATAAAGTCCCCCTGTGGTGAAAATCAACCTTTTAATGTTGTTTATATGTCTGTTTTTAATACGCTTTAAGACAAATCATGTGTAAATTCATACATTAAGAGCATTGCTGAGTATTTTCTGCTTAAAGGAACACTCCACTTTTTTGTGAAATAGGCTCATTTCCCCTAGAGTTACACAGTTGAGTTTAACCAACTCAATGTTATGCAGTGATATTACACAGCGCCTGAAACTAGTGCCGGTCACTTTGGAAGATATACAGCTGGGGACTATTTTCAGGCGCTGCGTAATATCACTGCGCCGGCTCACCCACGGTACTGCAGCAGCTCCTGGATTATTACGCAGGAATGAGAGTATAGTTCCTAGTCATATCGGACTACAAAATCACAACTTTTCATTTTCCGTCAGTCTTAGTTCACGATGTAACTACAGAAGAGGCGAGTTTTAACCCTCTGGGGTCTGAAATCACGCCGGCGTGATTTGCTCGCTTTTTTTCTTATCAGTGCAAAAGAGACTCAAAATACTCTGTTGATTTTGATCTTACATTTAAGTGTTATACATCATTCAAAACTGTTAAATGTCTTCTTTTATTTGTGTACACACATAATAAAAACAAAATGTTGTGTTTTTCGTAAAATAAATAAAATAAACATGATGCGCGTTCTGTCGTCTCTCTCAATGTGAAGCTCATTCTGAAACGCGACAGAACATGATCTGTAATTTAGCTAATGTTTGTCACACAAACTTGAAACGTATGTCTTTACAACGCTTGGAGTCTCTATTTTTAAATGATGTAAATTATATCAAAAACAAATATTCTATGTTTAAGTAATCCGTATGAAAGCAGCGACATATACAGTTTCTCAAACGGGCCTCATTAGCGATAATGTGACCACGCCCACGCGAAACAGCTGTTCGCATACTAATGAGCCACGTGGAGGAACGCGATCAACTCACTCAACACAAAGAATCAGATTCAGCGTCTTCAGTCCTACTCTGCTTTTCATGAGTGGGGAATGCTGTGTTTGTGCTGTGCCCTTGGATTTACCTCAGAAGAGTTAGAAGAACAAGATTTGATTATGAGATTTTTAAGGTAAGACATGTTATTGTTATAGTAGCATGTTAGCAGCAGCAGCATGTTGTTGCATAAACTTTATATTGTAGCCACTAGTTAAACTGGTGCCAGACTAAAATGTACGTTATAAAATGTGATTGGAGTTAAAAACATGAGGTCTAATGCTAAATGTATATACATGTAGCCTATGACACAATGACATCGCATTCAGTAAATGTTTGCACGTGCTGAGTTAGAGTCACGCGCTGTGGGTTTGAAAAGCAGAACAAATAAAACATTATAGGCTTCATGTTTTTACTCCAACATTTCATAACGTCGTAACGAATGGAAACGAAGTAACATGATAATCCATAGTTTTCTCTAGTGTAGTGTCACTGAACTTTTTAACGATTTATAGGCTGCCTTCTATAGGCTATTGTTATTATTTCATGCAGCCCTACATATGCCTACAAGGCACAACACACTTGGGAGTTCATATATATATAGTGTATGTATGTATTTAGTCAATTTCATAATTTTAACCAGAAAAATCTAAAATAGTTTCTCCTGATATCAGCATGTTCACAGGTGTTTTTTTTCCTAAATGTTTTCTTTTACAGGGACCAGAAGACACTGATGAGTCCTGCTGACATTCACATGAGTCTCTCTAGATGAACATGGTAAAAAAATCAAACACTTTGGAGATGACAGGTATGTAGCCTACTATATTTTAGGAATGGCACAAAGGTGTGTGACTATCCAAGTCTCTGTCTTTAGATCAGTGTGTACTAATGTGCTTTTTGTCATTTGTTGTGTATCTTTGGATAGTGTTGTGGTGTAAATAAATCCAAACCATCTAAAAGCCATTATTTTTTAAGTCTCTCCTCACTCTTTGTGCAAGGTTCCTGATAATGACAGCTGATAGCACCTTATAGGGCCATTAGGGGAGGGTCTTTGTCTTTCTCAGGTGTGAAACACTAAATATTCATGGGTTGATGGTTCATGGTTCACGCCTCCTCGCATAAAGCTTTCTAACACAAAACACGTCTTACAAATTTTAAATCAATATATTGTCTTATCTAAATGAGTAGTCAGGATGATTTTCACATAGTTTTGAAGCAAATATTCTAGGCCACGTGATACAATTTTCAAAAGTCTTGTGAATAAATAATTAGTATGGGTTTTATTACCTTATTTCAGGGACAATGTTTTTTAGTTTTTTCACAAACC
>JAULUF010000014.1:1530000-1555000 GCA_031834385.1 Semotilus atromaculatus
AGGAACTACTGCAGTAACACGGGTGAGCCGGCGCAGTGATATTACGCAGCGCCTGAAACTTAGTAGGCTCCTCGCTGTGCATAATGTTGTTTTGAACATGAAAAATTTATATTAATAAAATAATATATTAATATATATGAATAGGCCTATATGTATCTATCTATTAATCGATCTGTCTATATATATATTTCTATCTCTGCATCTATTAATGTGTCACTATGTATACTCTGTCTGTCTCTAGCCTATCAGTCAATGTGTGCATTTAAATGTAAGCCTGAATGGATTCGAAAACGGTAATTGTGTAACTCTAGGGAGTTGGAAAACAAGCCAATTTCCAAAAAAAGTGGAGTGTTCCTTTAATGTTAAAAGCGTGTGATGTGACTTTGAATATCATGTAGTGCTCCAGCTTTGTAGCTGTAAAAGCAAGAATTGATCATTCACCTCAGATCTTGAAATTAAACAAATGGAAACAAGAACGTTCAAACTGTGAACAAACAAGTGTATTCTTTAACAAACATTGTTTTAGTAACTCAGTAGCCTATGTGTTTGTATAAAGTTTAAATGGTGTAATATTTGTGAATTATGATGTAGCTACTTATCCATTTTCTTGCGAGTGCCGTCAGGATTACTCTCCGGTGCCGTGGTCATAAGTTAATAACTAATGATCGTTGCAATGGAAGTGAATCAAACAAAAACTAACTTTATCTGGACAATAACTTTATTCTAGATCTGCTGTAAAGCCAAACAATCTGTTACTGTAATCTCCTGTTATCACTGTAAAGCTGCTTTGAAACAATGTATATTGTTAAAAGCGCTGTATAAATGACGGTGACTTGACTTGAAAACGAGGTGACGCAGAAACACACACCTTTTTGTTTTTGATAATGAAATCCAGGTACGTTCCTTGCTGCAGCTGACTGAAGTCTTTAAACATGAAGTGTTCTGCGATCTTCTTTTCCAGCGTGCGAAGCTGAGCTAGGCTAGGTGTGCTACTGAAGCTAGCCACACGATCCTGGAAATAGCTCTTCACGTCAGCTATGCAAAACAGGACCACATCATTAGGCAGGAAAGTATATAAATTAATGAAGTATGAACATTTGATTCAACAAACATTGATACTGATTATACACACTCCTCATAGTTATCAATCAATGCAAAAATCAATGCAATATTTCGCAACAAAATCCAAGAACCTGAGTAAAAGCAATTTAGATGCTAGACTGTCAGCTGACTAAAATTTTACTGAATTAATTGGTAACAATTCACAATAAGGGGCATAACTAACAATAAAAATTTTTTTATTTAAGTCCCCCTGTAGTCAATAATTGAATCCCTTAAAACTCATCTTTGATCACCAAAATTACATATTTAAAAGTTTTTTCCTTGAAAAAAAAAAGTCTTCATGCCTTAAAATATCTTGAATGTAACTCGACACCCTTGCCTCATTTAGTATGCACGGTTCTATGAATATGCAAATGAGCCCCGCCTCCACTCACTCACTCAGCTCAGAGATCCATTCGTTGACAATTTTAACTTTTGACTAAGTTTTTCAATTATTAAAAAACAAAAGTTGCATCTGTTAATATTTTTGAATGAACCTGAGCAGACATAAAATGAGCAGTTGTATTTTTATTAATAACTAAGATTAATCATCAACACTTTAACAAATCTATTGCACATTGTTAGTTAATGCATTAACCAATGCTAACTAATAGGAGCTTTCTGTAAAGTGCTATCAATTTGTTTTTATAATATGCAGATTAATTAATTACATTAACTGCAATTAAATCAAATACCTCAATAACTGCTAAGAAAACCCCAACAAATACAGATAAATAAATAATATATTACAAAATATTTCTATTCATTGTAATGTTCCCCTTTTAAGGCCCCGATATACTTCAAGTGAAATTGAAGAATTAACTAGTGTGATGTCTTTTCGAACAAAATCAAGGCAAAACGAAGGTCATTAATGGATTAACAGCTTGCAAAAGCAAATTTCAAAGTGAAAGTCATTTCTGACTTATAACAAAAAACAAAACAATGTCTAAAAGCTGCTATGTGACAAGGTGTACAGCAAACAAGCTAAAAACCCAGATATACGTTTTTTTTACGTAAGCTGTCGACCCCCAAAAAACAAGCGTTTAAGGAGACAACAGTGGATACAGGCTGGAACGAATGGGTAAATTGTGGGATCCTGACACTCAGTATACACTAAAAATACAATGTGTGTGCAGAAAACATTTTGTCACAATGTAAGTCAAATATCCAAATGTCAGTTTTATAGTATATTATATTTCTGTAAGATAAGCTATCCTGTCGCCGATTACATTCCTCTCCAGTGCATGCAAGTTAGTTCTCAGAGTAATATGACACGTTGCGCTCTGTCTCATTAGCCGCGTTTCCATTACCCGTCAAATTGCGCAAATTGAAATTGCAAATTGAAAATACGCCCAATGGAAACACGTAATTTAGCAAAACCTCCCATTTATCGCAAAACAGTTTTTCCGCTCGCATGAGGAGGTTTTTCAGGCAATTCGAAAAAGGAATATTTCTGCAAAATTGCCTCGGAAGCAGTTTTTGCGCATTTACAGTCGCCTGACGTAGAGGACTCGGTGTGATTGGACAGAATACGAGACTGAGTTCTTTATTAAGTCCATAAAAGACAAAAGAATTACAGGAATACTGGATTCTAAACCTCAAAGAAACGCCACAATCACGAGCTGGAAGCAGAAATGAGGAGAAACACCAGAAACTCCTCATACGAGTAAAGCTTCTGCTTTAAAGCATGTACTATTTAAAGTGCTGTATGTATAAACGTGATGTGACAGGTGAGTCTGAATATGAACATTTCCACATCTCTATGATCAGATGCTTTCTGAACTGCTTTTCTCATTTCGGTCTCGTTTATTGTTATTTCAGGAAAGTGCAGCATATTGACATATTCATCTAAACATCTGAACAGTTGGATGTTCACTAACAGTATATCGCTACAAATGTATTTCTTTTAAACCCTTGTTTAAAGAGGAGAATAAAAAAATGACTTTGCCGTGAGTATATCAGAGCCTTAACTGGAAGTTTGACCTTGACTGGATTGCTCGATTGCTCGATTGCTTCTGGCTGCCTGCTGTGAGTTTGTTTGCGTCGTGGCTGTCTAAGCCTCGTATTAGCATCGTATCTCTTTCTGTTTTTCCGTATTTCTTTCTTTTATCCTGCTTTGAACCATCATTTACCTCATAATTACAACTCGGACTGTTGAGCAGACCGTCTCAAGCGTGACCCAACACTGGGCCGTTACACCTGTGGGTCACAGCTGAGCGAGTCTTCTTTACACTCACTTACAAACGAACATTTTCTCGTCTATCGTGCGTCTACATTACACCCGTTCCACTAAAAAGACGGATTATACCCAAGACTTCAGTCATAAATTAGTATTAATATTAATAGCATCACTGGTTGCATCGTTGCTAACTTACTGTCCATCTGTTAAAATGGCGAATATATCAGATGTAACGTTATATCTACCTTTTGGTGCAGATGAGAACAGATTTGAGATGCTCGCGGTGCAGTCTGAATTAGAAGCTGTTGAGAAACAGATCCGTGACCTTTTAGAGAGACAAGCTGAGCTGAGAGACCGGCGTTTAGCTCTTGAAACATCACGCACCGATGCACACGGATCGGTGATTAACGTTAGTAACCCGCTGACCCTCGCCGCGTCTACTCCGTGCGTTTCTCAGCATTGGTCCCGAGCGTCCAGGTCCCGATCAGCCATGGTTTCATTCACTCCGGCTCCGACACAACACGACGAAGCCTGGGTGGTTCCGCGGAAGCCGCGAGCCAGGACCAGAATCTTTTCGCCCCTTCCGGTTTTCGAGATCTCCACTCAGAACCGCTTCTCCTCTCTTCGCGAAACGGAACGCGATGCTGTGATCATCGGCGATTCCACCGTCCGACACGTCCACGCTACGTTAGGTAAAAGTAAGGTGCACAGTCATTGCTTTCCTGGTGCTCGTGTTCTTGATATCGCTGCGCGGGTACCTGAGATCTTGAACGGTGACGAGCGCGTCGGAGCTGTTGTGTTGCACGGGGGAGCTAACGACACTAGGCTGCGACAGACAGAGGTTCTGAAGAAAGACTTCAGGAGCCTGATCGAAACGGTTCGCAGCACATCGCCTGAAACAACGATCATTGTGTCTGGACCGCTTCCCACGTACCGACGAGGGCATGAAATGTTCAGTAGATTATTCGCGCTAAATGAATGGTTAAATGTCAAAATCTAATTGTTATTAAAACAAAAAAACACGCTATTAGTGAACAAAAACTATTTCTAAAGCTAGGTCTTCTTAACATTAGATCGCTCACACCTAAGGCGGTTATTGTAAATGAAATGGTCACAGATAATAATTTCGATGTACTGTGCCTTACTGAAACCTGGCTTAAACCAAATGATTATTTCGGTCTAAATGAGTCTACTCCGCCAGGATACTGTTATAAGCATGAGCCCCGTCTAATCGGTCGTGGCGGCGGTGTTGCAACAATCTACAGGGATATCCTTAATGTTACTCAGAAAACTCGTCATAGGTTTAATTCGTTTGAAGTACTTGTGCTAAATGTTACGCTCTTAGATGTAAGAAAAAAATCCCTATTATCTCTAGCCTTGGCTACCGTATATAGACCTCCAGGGCCTTACACTGTTTTCCTAAAAGAGTTTGCAGATTTTCTCTCAGATCTATTGGTCAACGTCGATAAAGCATTAATTGTTGGAGATTTTAACATACACATCGATAATTCAAATGATGCGTTAGGGGCTGCGTTTACAGATTTATTAAACTCCTTCGGGGTCAAGCAAAACGTCACCAGACCAACTCATCGTCTTAATCATACACTCGATTTAATTATATCATATGGAACCGATCCAACCGATATAGATATCATTCCACAAAGTGATGATGTCACTGACCATTACATGGTAACTTGCATATTACGTACGTCTGTAATATGTCATGCTGCGCCATGTTATCGACCAGGCAGAACAATCCTTCCATCCACCATAGATAATTTCTCAAATAGCTTATCTGATCTGTCTCAGCTGCGGCCTGAACCCAAACGAACAGATGAACTAGACGAACTAACTAGCACTATGAGCACCATTCTCTCTAGAACATTGGATATTGTTGCACCCATTAGATTAAAAAAGGTCAGAGAGAAAAGTATAGCACCATGGTACAATAATACTACGCATGCTCTAAAGAGAGAAACCCGTAATTTAGAGCGTAAATGGAAACAAACTAATTTAGTGGTCTTTAGAATCGCGTGGAAAGACAGTATGTCACGTTATAAAAAGGCCCTAAAAGCGGCCAGGGCTGAGCACCTCCGCAAACTAATAGAAAACAACCAAAACAATCCAAGGTTTTTATTTAACACCGTGGCTAGACTAACAAATAAACAGACGTCGTCTGAACAAAATACCTCGTTACAGTTTAGTAGTAATGATTTCATGAACTTCTTCAACGAGAAAATTGAAAGCATCAGAACCACAATTGTAAATGTTCAATCCTTGCTCCCGCCTTATGATTCGGCCACAATTGTCGCTCCGCAAGAGCAATTACAATGCTTTACAACTATAAAACAAAAAGAGTTAAACAAACTTATCACTTCATCTAAAACAACAACATGTTTATTAGATCCTATACCAACTAAACTACTGAAAGAAGTGTTACCTATAGTGGAAGAGCCTCTTCTCAATATTATTAACTCATCTTTATCTTTAGGTCATGTTCCAAGAACGTTCAAGCTGGCAGTTATAAAACCTCTTATTAAGAAACCACAATTAGATCCAAATAACCTAGTAAATTACAGACCCATTTCAAATCTTCCATTTATGTCTAAAATATTAGAAAAAGTTGTGTCCGCTCAACTCGGCTCTTTCTTACAAGAAAACGACATCTATGAAAAGTTTCAGTCTGGATTCAGACCGCATCATAGCACTGAAACTGCGCTGGTTAGAATAACAAATGATTTACTTTTAGCTTCGGACCAAGGCTGTATCTCAATACTAGTTTTACTTGATCTTAGTGCAGCGTTCGATACTATAGATCACACAATACTCCTAGATCGACTACAAAATTATACTGGTATTCAAGGACAAGCATTAAGCTGGTTCAGGTCATACTTATCCGACCGCTACCATTTTGTCTATTTAAATGGAGAAAAATCGATCATAACTTCGGCAAACTATGGAGTGCCACAGGGATCTGTGTTAGGCCCTCTATTATTCTCAATATATATGCTGCCACTTGGTAATATTATAAGGAAACATGGAATTAGTTTCCATTGTTACGCCGATGACACTCAAATATATATTTCATCACGGCCAGATGAATACGCTAAATTATCCAAATTGACAGATTGTGTTAAAGATATAAAAGATTGGATGACGCGTAATTTTCTTTTATTAAATCCAGACAAGACGGAAGTAATACTTATCGGTTCTAAAAACCGTCCACAAAACCTCTCACAACACTACTTTAACATAGTAGGATGCCCTGTTACTTTATTCTCTACTGTAAAAGACCTGGGTGTTATATTAGACTGCAACCTGTCTTTTGAAAAGCATATTTCATATGTTACAAAAACAGCCTTTTTCCACCTTAGAAACATTGCTAAACTACGTAATATGCTATCAGTCTCTGATGCAGAAAAGTTAGTTCATGCATTCATGACCTCGAGACTAGATTATTGTAATGCTTTATTAGCTGGTTGTCCTGCATCCTCAATAAACAAGCTACAGTTAGTCCAAAATGCAGCCGCTAGAGTTCTTACTAGATCAAGAAAATATGATCATATAACACCGATTTTATCATCACTTCATTGGTTACCTATTAAGTTCCGTATTAATTACAAGGTATTGCTACTGACCTATAAAGCCCTAAATGGTTTAGCTCCAGTCTATTTAACGGACCTTCTATCGCCCTATAATCCGTCGCGCTCTTTAAGATCACTAAATTCGAGGCTTCTGGTCATTCCTAGGATATCCAGATCCACCAAAGGAGGGAGAGCATTTTCACATTTAGCTCCGAAGCTCTGGAATAGCCTTCCTGATATTGTTCGTTGCTCAGACTCGCTCTCCCAGTTTAAAACTAGACTAAAGACGCATCTCTTCAGCCAGGCATTCATATAAAATTTTAAAACTTACAGTTACTGTAAATCCGGCCTCTAGTTCATAAAAGCCAGAGGAGAACTGGCCCCCGACTGAGCCTGGGTTCTCCCAAGGTTTTTTTTTCTCCATTGGGTTACTTGATGGAGTTTCAGGACACCACTGGGTCACTTGATGGAGTTTTTCGGTTCCTTGCCACTGTTGCCTTTGGCTTGCTCAGTTGGGGATATTCAAATTAATTAACCAATCATTAATAACATTGATCAGCCCTTCCAAACTTGGATGTCTTTTTTTATTTTATTGTTTTCCACTAATAAACAAACATTGTTATGTTGTTTTGATTGATACTGTGAAGCTGCTTTGATACAATCTGTATTGTGAAAAGCGCTATATAAATATACTTGACTTAACCTGAGAGGGTGCTAAAACTAAAAATGAAAATAAGATAACTAGTAAGGTCATAAAGTGGACACCTTCAGTGGGGAGCATCCCTGTTGCTCTCTCTTCCGTAGCTTTCTTTTCTTTTTTCTGAGGTTTTTCTTTAGCTACCAGGTCCTGCGGCGCGTCCAAGGAGCCACAGCATATAGCAAGCTGGAACAGGGCTCTAGCTAGTCTGTCTCTGATTACACATGTCAGGAATGCCTGAATATTCTGAGGACACACAAAAAAACACAAGCACAATCAGTTGTTTCACGTTATGGAATGACCGTTGAAAATACATAAATTAGAAACATTCATGTTCTCAGTCGGATTCAATTACAGGGTTCCCACACCTCGGTTAACTTCAAGTTCAAGGACTTTCCAGGTCCAATACCCTCAAATTCAAGGACTTAATGTGAGGACACATTTCAAGCATCGACAGACAGTAAAAAAAGATGGACGACGCCCGTTCATTCTCTTACATTGGTGAAAAAAAACTGAAGCCGCCAAAGTCCTAATATGGCGCTGACATCTCCCAGAGGTCCTCGCTGCAGCCTGTAGCACGATGACGTAGCTGGATGGTCCAATACGTAGTGGACGCTGTTACGCGCGCATGCGCACTACTCAAGTCAAGTCATCTTCATTTATATAGCGCTTTTAACAATGTAGATTGTTTCAAAGCAGCTTTACATTGATACGCATATAATTTAATGTAACAGAGATTGTTTTGGCTTTATAGCGGTTCTTGAATAATGTTATTTTCCAGCTAAAGTTAGTTTTGATTGATTCACTTCTGTCGAAATGATAATTTATTAAATTAGGGGACGACACCGTTCTCTTTAAACAGACTTTAAACGCGATCCTGTGATAAACGCTGATGGCGTCACATGCGCATTAAGAATTGATTCTATAGTTAGAGTAGGTGTAGAGAGTAGAGAACCAAAACACACCTCCATCCACTACATATTGGACCATCCAGCTACGTCATCGTGCCCGCAGTATACAGTAGGTCATAAACCCAGTGTCTCGATCACGACACTGGGTTTATGAGCTATACTGGGACCAGCCACTGGGGGGCGATCGAGACACTGGGTTTATGAGCTATACTGGGACCAGCCACCGGGGGGCGATCGAGACTCAGGGTTTATGAGCTATACTGGGACCAGCCACCGGGGGGCGATCGAGACACTGGGTTTATGAGCTATACTGGGACCAGCCACCGGGGGGCGATCGAGACACTGGGTTTATGAGCTATACTGGGACCAGCCACCGGGGGGGCAATCGAGACGCTGGGTTTATGAGCTATACTGGGACCAGCCACCGGGGGGCGATCGAGACACTGGGTTTATGAGCTATACTGGGACCAGCCACCGGGGGGCGATCGAGACACTGGGTTTATGAGCTATACTGGGACCAGCCACCGGGGGGGCAATCGAGACGCTGGGTTTATGAGCTATACTGGGACCAGCCACCGGGGGGCGATCGAGACACTGGGTTTATGAGCTATACTGGGACCAGCCACCGGGGGGCAATCGAGACACTGGGTTTATGAGCTATACTGGGACCAGCCACCAGGGGGGCGATCGAGACGCTGGGTTTATGAGCTATACTGGGACCAGCCACCGGGGGGCGATCGAGACACTGGGTTTATGAGCTATACTGGGACCAGCCACCGGGGGGCGATCGAGACACTGGGTTTATGAGCTATACTGGGACCAGCCACCGGGGGGGCAATCGAGACGCTGGGTTTATGAGCTATACTGGGACCAGCCACCGGGGGGGCAATCGAGACGCTGGGTTTATGAGCTATACTGGGACCAGCCACCGGGGGGCGATCGAGACACTGGGTTTATGAGCAATACTGGGACCAGCCACCGGGGGGCGATCGAGACACTGGGTTTATGACCTACTGTATACTGGGACCAGACTCTTATTCCTCGGCTGGATCGTGTCGAGACTTTGAAGCTGCACTGAAACTCACATTTGGACCTTCAACCCGTTGGACCCCATTGAAGTCACTATATGGAGAAAAATCCTGGAATGTTTTCCTCAAAAACCTTAATTTCTTTTCGACTGAAGAAAGAAAGACATGAACATCTTGGATAATGTGGAGGAGAGTAAATTATCAGGTCTGTTTAATTCTGAAGTGAACTACTCCTTTAACTCGAATTCGGTCTGAAGTCCTACAACACTGTTAGGAGTTTTGAAAAAAACCTTTAGTAAGTAAGCACAAAAGTAATAGAGGTGAGTGCCAAAGCAAGCACTGCTAAATAATTAACTTAGCAAGATCCCACACATGAAGAACAGCAACTTGGGCGTTTCCAGTGGGGTTAGCAGACATCAAACATCCAAACCACAAGAAAAACCAGCTTGCAAACAAATACTCGCCCTTAAGTTGCTCACCTTCGTCATACTTTTACTGAAGATGCCTTCAGAGTTGTTGAAGACTTCCATGACTGCATCGGAGGCGGTCATATTTGCATATTTTTTCCTAAGCTCAGAGTTGCCCATCTGGGAGTAGATCGCAGGTCCTTGTGTGGGATCGAGCAGGCTCTTCTTGATCTTAAACATCTTGGCATCCACCTCCTCCTGAATCTCCCTCTGAATGGCTTCTTTGGCCTTGTCCATGTGTAAAAAATCAGCTGCCGTTGCCTTATTCAACGTCTAAAGACACAGCATGAGCAAATACATTATTTTCAATATCGCGTTCTGACCCAACAAATCCCACCATTGGATTAAGAATTATGGGAATTTTAGAGCACAACAGTTTAACACTTCCAGAGTTTTGGAAAATTCTTAAAGGATGTATTTTCAATGCTTTGTAGATAGGGATGCACCGATATGAAAATTTTGGCCGATACCGATAACCGATAATTCTTTATACTGGCAAGCCGATAACCGATATATTGGCCGATAAATCTAAATCAAAATTTTTATATAATTTTTGAGAAATTACAAAAACAAAAGTCTCACCATTAAAACCCATCTCCCAAACACACAATTATAATCCATTTTACTTTCTTAATTTTCTCCTTTTGTGTATTGGGAAAAATAGACTTTTCCATGCAGCTACAAAGAGGACCAAAGCCTTTATGTTTTATAAAGAATGTAAAAGCACCATAAAAATAAGTAATTCTTTACACTTAAGAATGCACCGCTATGAACATTTTGGCCGATACCGATAATTATTTATGTTTGAAAGCCGATAACCGATATGTTGCCCGATAAAACTAAATCCAAATTTTACATAATTTTTGAGAGCCTGATTACAAAAACAAAAGTCTTATCACATCCCAATCACACAATTATAATGATGTTCTCATTATAATTTTATGTAGCCGATATGACAGACTTGTTGCACTTTACTGTATTCTCCTTTTTGAAGTGATTCCAATCATATTTCAAGCAAATCAAAACCATCATGTTGAACAGTGCGCATCTGAAGTGTCTCAGCTGAAGGAAATAATACATTATTTATCGGCTTTAATATATCGGCCACATTTTCTTATCGGGCCGATAACATATATCGGCCGATACCGATATGGTGGCCGATATATTGTGCATCACTATTTGTAGACTGAACCCTCAACAACGAATCAGACATTTCCGAAAGAGGGGTGGACAGACCCAAAAAACATGGCAACAACAATAGGGAATCTTACCGAAATGGGCAACCCGAGACTCTGGATTCTGATGCCGAGTTCATAAGGCGACTCGCAGCTATAATGGTCTGCGAGGTGCTTCAGGAAATCAGCAAGGTCAATTCTAGGTGTTGAGCTTTTTCTCCGGAACATTCTGAGACTCTAAAGCAAGCAGAAAACCATAGCGTTACGTCAATGCAGATGTATATGTATATATATTTTTTTTCCTCTGTATTATGTCTTCTGTATTATATTGGTTATGTTGTGTGTGTTAAACAAGTGCAGTATATAATGGTCAAGAACACAGCCAAGCTGACTTACCCTAAGAATGTCCACAGTTGCAATCTGATGTACATCATCATCTTTAGTATTTGCATCTATTTTGAACATTCGGTGGATAAGAGGGATCTTGCAGAGAGGGCCCAGATGGAGTTCCTCAAAGCGTTTCTTGTTCTTCAGGTTGGCCAGAGCCTGTCCCAGTTCGTAAAGTGTGCACACGCAAGACACCGCCTCCACTGACTGACGTGGAAAGAAACACATAAAGTAAACTCAAGGGGTCTCACTTATAAACCTCACTAAAAGTGTACATGCGCCCGAAAGCCCAAAATGGCATACGGCAAAAAATATTCAGACTTATAAAAGTGTGCGTACGCCAGAACCTGCGCAGAATCCCCTTTATAAACCCAGTCAGAGGAAGATTGTGTTCACATGCGTCTCCTCCACGAAATAACCATATATGAGCTTACAACGCCTCGTTTACTATGCAAATCCTCATCTGCATATCATTTGCAAATGCATATTCATGCACGTGATGCCATGTTTAACGCTACAGGACATTAGGGAAATATGAGATACGGATGTGCGTCAGATTACGTTGCGAAAAATCATTTAGTCGTCGATCCTCGCCTTGTTTTTGAAATAAATCAAATAGTATAAAATACATTTCAGAGAAAGTTTTTCTCAATCTTTTCCACTGGACAAATAGTATTTTTAATTGCTTTATATTTTTAATGGAAACAGATTATTGATCATTATTTGCATGAAAATATTTCCTCAGTCCATGAGTTCTGCTATTATCATGCGCTGAGCAAACATTAAAACACAGCATGAAAAGTGTTCGAACGCAGCGCATACACTACAAACATTTATATTTATTAGAATATAAAAAATTTTGTATCTTCTCTGTGATGATTTGATGTAATTGAAGTGCTTAACTCCATTAATGAGAGGCATATTTAATCTAAATGTGTGTATCAGATGTACAACATAGTTTAAATCATTCTTTCATGTATTTAAACTGTTATTGTGAACATGCACTGTATTTATGATTAGGACTCATAATGAATATTAAAGTGGTTTTCCTTCATCTGTTCCTCAGATCATCATCGGTGTCGTTAAACTGCTCCGTCTCTAATGTTCATACGCATGATCAGAGTTACTCACAGATGAACTTACACATTCTCCCGTCAAGTGTGTGTTTATAAACCACAGCTGATGCGTGTGAAGTGGCGTACGCTCCTTCAGGGACGGGTTTGTGCGACGCAACCGTTATAAATGAGGCCCCAGAGACGAGTCTCATCACTAACCTACACTGGGATTTTATTATAGACCTCATACCTCAATGTACATATTGATCTCCTTGATGGTGCGCTGAAGGTCCTGCACTGCAGGCAGATGCCGACGCGCGTCCACATTCAAATCTTTTAAAGTAGACACTTGAAGAAGTGAGCAAACTCTGCATATTACCTTTGACAATAGAAAAAAAAATTAGTCATGGTATTGACATTGGGATGAGCACAAAATATGTCTGGATAGTGCTGGGCGGTGTACCGGCTCATACCGAATACCGGTGTTCATTTTTGTTATGATACCGATTTTTATATACCGCAATACCAGTGTATAATCGCTTAAACAACATTGGGAACGTGTCGCGACACTGTTTGAGAGGGTCTTTTCACTGTTCACTGGTGATGCACATCTGTGTGAAGATGGACAGGTTAATCTATAATTGATAGCTGTCAAATTATATTACAGTTTTCCATACATTGGTTCACAACACAGCCCGCCACAAATACATTTTCCAAAAGGCTTTGACATCGTTGAATAAACATGAGCACTGCAAGTTTCAAACTCAAAACGCGGCACGTTTTTTTTTAATGAATTTTTCTTTGAAAGGAACTGACAGTCTTTAGAAAAGTTTCGATGTTATTTTAATTTAATCTTTCCTGATAAAGCAGCGTTTATGAGCGCAGCGCCTCCTACTGGACCTCTTTGTAAACACCATCATTTTTGCGGGGCCTTGCGAACCAGTATTCATTCTAAGTGTGGAATTTTTCTACAATATTCACCCTATTAAAATATGGCATTCTAAGTCAATCTACTGCAGTATTTCCTCTCTCAATCAGCAGAAAATGTGGTAAACACCCAGTCATGCTTGAAAGAAAAAACGATCATATTCCGTGAAACGGGTATAATTTTTAAAAATATCGTGATATACATTTTTGGTCATACCGCCCAGCAATAAGGTCAGGATAATTTCCCGAGACACAAACCCTCTCGATGGTCACATGCTCTCCTTCGGCTGAAAGGGCTCTCATGACGTCCTCCGCCAAACTGTTCACTTCGCTTGAGCTCACGGCTTTTCTCCGTCTCCCAACACTGTTTTCATCTTCCAGCAAGGCTTCTGCTGCCCTCATGTGCGCTCCATGGACCTCCCTCACCTGGCTGTAGAAGGACTCATAGAAGACAAGCCCTCTTCCCTCCTTCAGCTTCTTCTCCTCAGCATTGGGATTCTTGGAACCAAGAACTGGGAAGTCACCAAATGACAGGTTACCAAGGGCGGTTAAACCTGCCTTGGGCCGGACCACTTGTTCATCCTCCACAGGTTTGGACCGAACCTTCTTTGGTTCCTCATCAATCTTCTGTTGTGGTTCTACAAGAATAAAGTCAACAATGTGTTTTTAAAGACTTAAGAACTAGGAACCGTTTATTTACTTGTCTATAAAAGGGGCTTTCACACCGGATAGTTCTAGCCACCAGGGTGGTTCCCAGAACTAATGGTTCCCCTAGGAACGTTTTCCTGGTTGCATTTGCATTATAAACTCTGACGTGACGTGAGACACGCTTGTTGTTTTGACATTTATTTGACGACGCTAAGAACATCAGAGCCTGAGCTCACATTGCTCGCATTCTCCGTGTTCATTAGTTTACAATCTGCTATACATAGAAAGTAGACAGTAATGAAAAGTTATTAGCGTTTGCCGTATGTCCAGTGTTGCTGAGCAGAAATATACATAATCATGTTTCGCTTGTTCCCTTTAAAGTTGTGTTGGATTTTCTCCTCAGCGTAAAGATTAAGAGCTCCATCTATCACTGTTTTCCATGTTCGTAGAGTTAGTTTGTGGAGTAAATATACAGGCTATAATCTGTGTGTTTATAGCCTTTTTTTTTTTTAAATGGCGGGTGCTGGTGTTTTGCGTGCGTTCGGCCAATCAGTGAACACTACCGTCACTGAAAAGGTTCCTCCGGTGCGAAAGCCCCTCATATCACTGTATATACTCTTACTGTCAAGGCACTTTGCTCCTGCTTCTTTATTATCTACACCTGGACAAACAGAGTAGGTTTTTAATGGCAGTGCTGACCCAAATAAGAGGGAGTAGCCATTCTCCAGTTCACTAATGGAGTTGCTTGCAGCTGGATACTTTCTTATAACCTCTTTAACTTTATTTATCAGATCCTCTTGTGTCATCTCACTACCTTTTTGAGCAAAGTCAGCTCCCAAATAACTAGGTTTCTGGAATGGATTCGCAGGTGTTGGGTCATTGGTCACTCCTGGTGGGATTGCAGGTGTTGGGACTCTTCTGTGATTCTTAAGGAAGATTCTCTCGTTCTCCACCAAAAGCTCATCGCTCAAAAAATCAATGAAGGAGGCGATTGAGTCAAAACCAAGATCCGACACTTTGAGGTTACGCCGATACTCCTGACTGAAGAATATAGACAACAACCTAAGAGGAATGCCTTTAGGATTTCCCTTAACCAGCTCCACGACGTCTTTATAAACCCCATCAATGTGCACGGGTGCTGAGAAAACACATATATGAGAACCACATGAGAGTGAATGACAGAACCCTTCATTTTATTGTATTTATTTGAGTCATACAAGTAGAAAAATTACCTGTAGGTGTTGAAGCTTCGGCCAGGGCGCTCCTGTAGAAGATTTGGCCATTTTCCACGTACAGATCTTGGCTGAGAGAGTCAATGAAACCTGCTATTGAGGAGAACCCTAGTTGTTTCTTTTTTATAGATCTCCCATACGCCTTATTATACAACTTTAGTAATTTTGTAAGAGGAATGCCTTCCTGGTGGATCTTCACCAACTCCACGACCTCTCTGCATCTCTTTTCAAAGTCTTCATCTGTAAAATATATGACAGCACTGTCAGGATAATGTAAGATATTTGAAGATGGCTTCCCTGACAGTACTTTACATTATAACAGGCGATTCGGCCACTGAAAATCCTACTCAGTTTAATCTGGTAGTAAATACCGGAAAGGGTACAAACATATTAAAAATAGTGTTGATGTTTCCCTGTGTAACGAAAATAAGAATCAACATCCATCTAATTTCGCTATATAGGAAAAATCCACTACTATAGTTTTTTTTTTATAGGTTTAATCTGTGCTTTAGAAATTATCCTTCACAAAATAGCTGCAAAAATGGAATTAAAGGATTAGAAAAAACTTTTGCTGATAATTTCCTCCCCCCATGTCATCCAAGATGTCCATGTCTTTCTTTCTTCAGTCGAAAAGAAATGAAGGTTTTTGATGAAAACATTCCAGGATTTTTCTCCATATAATGGACTTCAACAGGACCCAAACGGTTCAAGGTCCAAATGACAGTTTCAGTGCAGCTTCAAAGGGCTTTAAACGACACCAGACGATGAATAAGGGTCTTATCTAGACAAACCATCGGCATTTCACAAATAAATAAAACAGTTTAAGTTTTATAAGCACAAATGCTGGCCTTGCTCTGTTCTGGGATGCGCGTTCGTGACTCACGTAATACACAGTTACACTGAAAAGGTCACGCTTCTGTCCTGACGAAAATGTTCTTTTAGCCTTTTTAATATTAAAACACCCAGGATACGCACACGAAATGGGCATTTAAACGATAAACTGACACAAAGACATTTGAATATGTGTATATGGTCCTCCTTCCTCACATTCGTAAACACTGACTCGGTGCGAGCATTTGTGCTTATAAAACTGAAACTGTTTTATGTATTTGTGAAATGCCGATGGTTTGTCTAGATAAGACCCTTATTCATCGTCTGGTGTCGTTTAAAGCCCTTTGAAGCTGCACTGAAACTGTCATTTGGACCTTGAACCGTTTGGGTCCTGTTGAAGTCCATTATATGGAGAAAAATCCTGGAATGTTTTCATCAAAAACCTTCATTTCTTTCCGACTGAAGAAAGAAAGACATGGACATCTTGGATGACATGGGGGGAGTACATTATCAGCAAAAGTTTTTTTAAAAGTGAACTAATCCTTTAATTGATCTAGAAGTTGCATATAATGTGAAACCAGTACCTGTAAGAACTATGTTGTTCTTGTGAAAGATCACACCATCTTCCAGCGTAAGATCCTTGCTAAGAGAGGCCACAAACGCTTCCATCGACGGGAAACCAAGTTCAGCAGGAAAAAGCACTTGTTTATTATACCTCTGAGCGAAGATCTCTGCTAACTTATCAAGAGGAATTCCTTGAGGGTGTTTTTTCACTGTCTTGATGACTTTCTTAAAAATGTCCTTCTTAGGAACGCCTTTTGGGGGTTCCTGAACCAGCTCCACAACGTCTTTAGAAATCACATCAATATGAAAAAAAGAGAAAAGCATACAAAACATATATGAGAACTACATGAGAGTGAATGACAGAACCCTTCATTTTATTGCATTTATTTGAGCCTTTTAAGTTTAAAAATTACCTGTAGGTGTTGAAGCTTCGGCCATGGCACTACTATAGAAGATTTGGCCATTTTCCACGTACAGATCTTGGCTGAGAGAGTCAATGAAATCTGCTATTGAGGAGAACCCTAGATGTTTCTTGCTCAAGGATCTCCCATACGCCTTATTATACAACTCTGCTAATTTTGTAAGAGGAATGCCTTCCTGGTGGATCTTCACCAACTCCACGACCTCTCTGCATCTCTTTTCAAAGTCTTCATCTGTAAAATATATGACAGCACTGTCAGGATAATGTAAGATATTTGAAGATGGCTTCCCTGACAGTACTTTACATTATAACAGGCGATTCGGCCACTGAAAATCCTACTCAGTTTAATCAGGTAGTAAATACCGGAAAGGGTACAAACATATTAAAAATAGTGTTGATGTTTCCCTGTGTAACGAAAACAAGAATCAGAATCTAATTTCAATATATAGGAAAACTCCACTACTTTAGTTTTTTTTTATAGGTTTAATCTGTGCTTTAGAAGTTATCCTTTACAAAACAGCTGCAAAAATCGAATTAATGGATCTAGAAGTTGCATATCATGTGACATCAGTACCTGTAAGAACTTTGTTTTTCCTGATGACTTTCTTACAAATTTCTTTCTTAGGACCATCGTCCATATTTATATCTGTAAAAAATAAGTACAAACATTATTGAGAGTAAAACATTTTTTTTTTTTTGCCAAAAAAGTTAAATAATCATTGACAGCAAACGTTTCCTTAGGTGATAAAAATCTATTCTTAAAGTCCCCCTGTGGTGAAAATCCAGATTTTATTGTTATTTATATGTCTATGTGGTGTTTTTAATATGCTAATTTAATATGGTAATTTATTAAATAAATTTAATAATTAATTAATCGCTGGAGCGATTGCTAATGAGAGACGAGCGCGACACACAGCTCGAGAGCAGTGGAGCTTTTATTATGCGCTGTTTTATCATATTAGATACATTTGAGTGTGTTAAAAGTTTTCATGTTGTGTTGTAATAATGCTACTCTGTGCATTTGCTCGGCGGCTGTATTTTAAAAAAATATACCGGTTTCACGGTATATGACGGTATTATTTTTTTCCAAGCATGACTGGGTGTTTACCACATTTTCTGCTGATTTAGAGAGAAAATACTGCAGTAGATTGACTTAGAATGCCCTATTTTACTGTCATGAGTGAATATTGTTGAAAAAATCCACACTAGAATGAATACTGGTTCGCAAGGCCCTGCAAAAATGATGCTGTTTACAAAGAGGTCCAGTAGGAGGCGCTGCGCTCATAAACGCTGCTTTATCAGGAAAGATAAAGAAAGATTAAATGAAAATAACATCGAAACTTCTCTAAAGACTGTCAGTTCCCTTCAAAGAAAAATTAATATAAAAAAACCCGCGCTGCGTTTTGATTTTGAAACTTGCAGTGCTCATGTTTATTCAACGATGTCAAAGCCATTTGGAAAATGTATTTGTGGCGGGCTGTGTTGATATTGTGAACCAATGTATGGAAAACACTGTAATATAATTTGACAGCTATCAATTATAGATTAACCTGCCCATCTTCACACAGATGTGCATCACCAGTGAACAGTGAAAAGACCCTCTCAAACAGTGTCGCGACGAGTTCACAACGTTGTTTAAGCGATTATACACTGGTATCGCGGTATATTAAAAATTCATATCATAACAAAAATAAACACCGGTATTCGGTATGAGCCGGTACACCGCCCAGCCAGCACTAGTAAAACATGGTACTGGATAAACCTGCTTATTTCTCTGGATGTACTTAGAAACATTTGGGATAATGAAAGTACACACATTAAAAAAATATATAACATTGTTCTAATGGTTTTTTAATATTTTGATCCAAAAATATTACACATTGTACCTTTAAGGGATAAAATTATTGACTACATGGGGACTTTAATACACAATGAAGCACATGATAATTAATGCTGTATATAATATTGTATATTAGAGTCAGTTACATTTATCAAATCAGCAATAACAATGACCATTTCACAAAATAATTACATATATATTCATTATAACACCATCTAACACTATTTATTCTAAAGTGAGATCAAATAACACTTTACAATTTTTATTCGCATGTGCTAGCATGATTAAAAAATAGTGTAGGTCTTACCCAGTGAATGTGCAGCTCTGTCCGAACAACTGACTGATATACTGTGTTCTGCTTTATACTAGACTCTCACATCATAAATATGCACTGCATCATGAGAAACAAAACTGAAACCAAATGCTTGAGTCATGTTCTCATGTCTAGAAAACAAGGCAACTATCAAGTTAAAGATCCTACCTGACTGCCTGAACACGCTTGAGAAATGCTGAGAACGATTTGACTGCAACCATAACAACACAGAGTGAGCATGTAGTGCTTGTGAGGAATGATTAATGACAGCATGAGCTTCACCCTTAGGTTTCGTTTTCCTGCTCTCGTTCTCAGCTGATCTAATGCTCTCTGTTATGAGAGAAGTCATGTGACTCTTCCAGCTGGAGCCTGTGATGACATACGCTATTGCATTTCCTGAAACACGATACTTAACTGGCTTGCCAATTAAAGGGGCGATGAGGAAAATAAAAGAAGGCTGTTTAAAAAGACAAATCCTCGTTGTTCAGCATGAAGGAAATACAAACACATGCCAGTGCATTTTATAGATCGTTTTATGATGATTTATTTGTCATTTAGGAGATTATTGGTAAAATACCAATAACAAAAGCTGAAAAAAATACATTGAGGTTTATTATATAAATACATATTTAGTGATAGAAAATTAGACAATACCAGAATTAGATATTCAATTAAAGGGGTCCTCATGACATTATTTTTATGGTTCACTCGTGATGTTAAAGTCCCCCTGTGGTGAAAATCCAGCTTTTAATGTTGTTTATGTGTCTATGTGGTGTTTTTAATATGCTTTAAGACACACATGTGTAAGTTCATAAGTCGACAGCATTGCTGAGTATTTCCTCCTTAAAACTGCAGTGAACCAAAGACAGTCTCAAAAACACGGTGTGAAATCGCTGGTGTTTCTGACCTCAAGCTGATAATTACGTTGAGATTTATTATATAAAACATATTTAGTGATAGAAAATTAGATTAAAAAAAAAAACATTTTAACCTTTAATCTGAGCCTCTGTTCAGATTCTGTAAAAAGAAATTCCAGGACTTTCAAGCACTACTTTTTTGGTTTTCAAGGATTACAATCGCACTTATCAAGCCATTTTTTGTATTTTTCAAGGATTTTTTAAACTCAAATTACAGATATACGGTATAAAAAATACAACTTACAACGTATTTATTAATATATTAAATACAAAGTTTATAATGGCTATTATTGTTCAATAAATAATATTTTATACTATGATGTTGGCATATTTCGTATCGATAAAAGGTCTGATGAGGGTTTACCAGACGGGCTGCACTGTTAATTTTGCGTGAAAATATTTTATTTGTGTTTTTTTTTATTAAATTTCATATATATTGTATTTAAATAAGTCAAGCACTTTTTAAGTACCTCTTCGTAAATATGTCTGTTTTCCAGGGTTTTTCAGGACCTAAATTCCAAAAAGCCAAATTCAAGTACTTTAAGCACCTTGATCGAACCCTGCTAACGTCACTGCATAGGAAATAGTTTCAATTTCCTCTCGCTATTGCACACGAGTAAGTGTTTTTAAAACATTATCCTCATAAAACCGTCACTTACAGACAAAGCTTTATGAAATCCTTTACTTTGCTTCATCTGTCAGCAAAGGCTTCCTTGTGAACTCTCCATTACACTGAGCCTCGTTTACAAAACCATCTGCAGTAAAATGACCCGAACAAACATATAAACCTCAGACTTGATCAGGGACGCTATTAAAATAAACTGTCCAAAAAACAATTATTTAATAAAAAATAAAAAAAGGAAGAAAAAAAAATATTATTGTTTTACTGTATTTTTAATCATATAAATGCAACCTTTGTGAGTATAAGAGACTTATTGTTTTAAAAATCTTATAGACTGCAAACTTTTGAACAGTATCGTAAGTGTGAAAAATGTCCATTTAATTTTGTAAACTTCCATTTTATTTAATAAACTTTGTTTTTTTTTTTTCTTCTTTTTTTTTTCACGCTGTGATTCACAGAAACATCTGGATCCAGGCAGAGAACGGTTGATTTGCAGTTTTTATTTTGTGTCAATATGCTGAAATCATCCTATATATTGTATTGTTACATATTGTATTGACAATTCATTAATTAAATATTTACCATTGTATATTCTGCATAATTGGATGTTTTTAAATAAACACTGACGAAAAATTACACTAGTTTTAGGGCTGGATGATATGATGATATATATAACATTAATATAAGTGATCACATGGATTTAGACCTATATTGTGTTTTAGTGATGGTCCGATTGATCGGCCGCCGATCATGATTGGCCGATAGTGGCTAAAAATAGCTTGATCGGCGAACCCCAAAAGCCGATCACGTGACGTAAATTACTCGCGCGACTTTTTCCACCTGCATGCGCGTCTCTCCTTCTCCCGTCTGGAAGTTTTCCCAAGTGTCCGACAGAGACGTTGCTGGCGGCGAGAGTAAACGCATAGATTGGACTGTTTGAAGTGTGTATTCTAATGGTCCAGTGGCAGATCTTTTGCCTAGCGTGTCGGAGGTCTGGGTCCTAATCCACACCATTTTTTTCTTCTCATCAAAACCGATTTTGTTTATCAGTTGTTGTATATCAGGCAGGGACACGTTTGTGTACATTTTGTTTTTGTAATTTCACCGGAACCAATAGAGTCTCCACAACGGATTGAAGCGCGCGTCCGAGTGAAGACTATGTGATATTGATCGCGGCGGCAACGAGCACTTTGATCACTTGATAAAAAATGTAAAAAACACATTTCAGCGCTATATCGCCTCTTATTTAACAAATTAACTTTTTTTTTTTTTACTCGCGTTTTCGCAGTTTCTCCGATTAAATCCAGTCACTCATTGGTGGGAAAGTGACGTCAATGCATATCTTCTATTGGTCGATGTCTTTCTCTGGAGGCGAGCATATGTAAATGGTTTGCCCATGTGATGTCACAGATCACTCAATATCAAAACCAGCTGTTTTTGAAGCTTGATTAAATAATCGCTTTGAATATAATGAGGACGTTATTGTAAGATATTAAAACATGTACACTCACCTAAAGGATTATTAGGAACACCATACTAATACTGTGTTTGACCCCCTTTTGCCTTCAGAACTGCCTTAATTCTACGTGGCATTGATTCAACAAGGTGCTGAAAGCATTCTTTAGAAATGTTGGCTCATATTGATAGGATAGCATCTTGCAGTTGATGGAGATTTGTGGGATGCACATCCAGGGCACGAAGCTCCCGTTCCACCACATCCCAAAGATGCTCTATTGGGTTGAGATCTGGTGACTGTGGAGGCCATTTTGGTACAGTGAACTCAGTGTCATGTTCAAGAAACCAATCTGAAATGATTCGAGCTTTGTGACATGGTGCATTATCCTGCTGGAAGTAGCCATCAGAGGATGGGTACATGGTGGCCATAAAGGGATGGACATGGTCAGAAACAATGCTCAGGTAGGCCGTGGCATTTAAACGATGCCCAATTGGCACTAAGGGGCCCAAAGTGTGCCAAGAAAACATCCACCACACCATTACACCACCACCACCAGCCTGCACAGTGGTAACAAGGCATGATGGATCCATGTTCTCATTCTGTTTACGCCAAATTCTGACTCTACCATCTGAATGTCTCAACAGAAATCGAGACTCATCAGACCAGGCAACATTTTTCCAGTCCTCAACTGTCCAATTTTGGTGAGCTCTTGCAAATTGTAGCCTCTTTTTCCTATTTGTAGTGGAGATGAGTGGTACCCGGTGGGGTCTTCTGCTGTTGTAGCCCATCCGCCTCAAGGTTGTGCGTGTTGTGGCTTCACAAATGCTTTGCTGCATACCTCGGTTGTAACGAGTGGTTATTTCAGTCAAAGTTGCTCTTCTATCAGCTTGAATCAGTCGGCCCATTCTCCTCTGACCTCTAGCATCAACAAGGCATTTTTCGCCCACAGGACTGTCGCATACTGGATGTTTTTCCCTTTTCACAGCATTCTTTGTAAACCCTAGAAATGGTTGTGCGTGAAAATCCCAGTAACTGAGCAGATTGTGAAATACTCAGACCGGCCCGTCTGGCACCAACAACCATGCCACGCTCAAAATTGCTTAAATCCCCTTTCTTTCCCATTCTGACATTCAGTTTGGAGTTCAGGAGATTGTCTTGACCAGGACCACACCCCTAAATACATTGAAGCAACTGCCATGTGATTGGTTGATTAGATAATTGCATTAATGAGAAATTGAACAGGTGTTCCTAATAATCCTTTAGGTGAGTGTATATATCAAAAGATCAAAGCAAATTTGATTTCTCATGTCAGGACCATAGACTTTTGAAGCCCAAAGTAGGCGGAGCCGGCCGTCGCCATCTTGGCCGCGCGTCACGGATAAACGAAAATGTGCAGCAAGGCGGATTAGCTGAGGTGACATGACGCTAACGCTAGCAGACAAACGGCTGGTAGTGACATCAGCAGCAATCCACCTGTCACTCAGGTGGCCACACCCTTAATTATGCACAACTTTAAGGCTTAATATAATTTAAACGGATGAGTTATAAAAATATTCACCCGCCTCACAGTCGTCATGAAGGAATTAGCTATATAGACCAAAACCAACATGTTTTATTCTGCTGTAAAGTTGGGCATTTTAACATGGAGGTCTGTGGGATAGAGTCTGTTCTGCAGCCGGTCTCTAGTGGCCAGTGGATGAACTGCAGTTTAAGTTTCAAGTTTAAGATTCAAGAGAGAGACTGAAACCCTTTAAATTATTTGTTTACATAAAAAATGATAATTAATCAATCTGGCCAATACGCTATTTCGAGTACACTTATTTTAGACATAATCTTGTGTGAAAGTGCCTTGGTTGAGTTCATACCTCGACCCCTGAGCGCCGGGTTCACGGCTCTGATCATGTTTTGACTGTGAGTCCTCTCCACACACACTCGGTCCCCGATCTGCAGGAACAGCTCCTGGAGGCCTGAGAGCCCATAACTGCTCAAGGGCCCGAACCTCCTGCCGTAGACCCGTCTGTAGAGGAGGGTGAACCGGGACACCTCAATGCCTTCTGGGTAACTCTGCAGGAGGGTCACGACCTCCTCTTTCAGTGTTTGCAGTGACGGGCCTGAAGAAGAAGAGCTGAGGGTCAAACGCAGTGTTTTGCATTTTGATTAAATAATGTACGGTACAGCTGAGCAAGATATGCAATATCTGTCCAATCAGACTTTATCCTGCCACAACAAACTAATTATTTAAATTGTAACATGTCACAATATTTTGTGTGTGCGCTTGTGTGTATTAGTGAGTGAGAGTGTTAGTGTGTCTGTGAGTAAGCGAGTGAGTGTGTTTGTGAGAATGTGTGGTGAGGGTATTCGTGTGTGTGTGTGTGTATGAGTGAGTGTGTGCACTTGTGTGTATGAGTGAGTGAGAGTGTTTGTGTGTGCCTGTGTGTGTGTGTGTGTGTGTGTGAGTGAGTGTGTATGTGTGTGTGTGTGTGTGTGTGTGTGTGTGAGTGAGTGAGTGCACTTGTGTGTATGAGTGAGTGAGTGAGTGTGTGTGTGTGTGTGTGTGTATGAGTGAGTGAGTGTATATGTGTGCGTGTTTGTTTGTTTGTGTGTGTGTGTCTGTGAGTGAGTGAGTGTATATGTGTGCTTGTAGT
>JAULUF010000014.1:1557500-1562500 GCA_031834385.1 Semotilus atromaculatus
TGTGTGTCTGTGAGTGAGTGAATGAATGTATGTGTGCGTGTATATGTCTGTGAGTGAGTGAGTGAATGTATATGGTGCGTGTATGAGTGTGTGTTTGTTTATGTGTGTGTGTCTGTGAGTGAGTGAGTGTATGTGTGCTTGTAGTGTGTGTGTGTGTGTCTGTGAGTGAGTGTGTGTTTGTATGAGTGAGTGTGTGTGTGTGAGTGAGTGCACTTGTGTGTATGAGTGAGTGAGAGTGTTTGTGTGTGTCTGTGAGTGAGTGAGTGTATGTGTGTGTGTCTGTGAGTGAGTGTGTATGTGTGTGTGTGTGTGTGTCTGTGTGTGTGTGTCTGTGAGTGAGTGAGTGTATATGTGTGTGTCTGTGAGTGAGTGAGTGAGTGTATATGTGTGTGTCTGTGAGTGAGTGAGTGTATATGTGTGTGTGTGTGTCTGTGTGTGTGTATGAGTGAGTTTGCGTGTGAGCGTGTAGTATCTTAATCCTGCCACAAACAAGAGAAAGTGATAAAAATATACATTAAAAAAATATAAACGAATAGCCGTTGAAATGGTACTTTGATGGGCTCCTGGCGTGGAGGGCATCTGTTCCTCCGGGGCCCTTGACCTCTCTGGGGGCCCCTGGTCTCTCTGAGGGCCTCCACTCATCTAACACCAGATATTCTCCAGCTATAAACCTCACTGAGAGTTCAGACAAAACCATTTCAGTTCAAACTTCAGTTTACCTCAGAAAAACTGCGTGACATCTCCAATTTAAAGATGAGGATTTATTACTTGATACATAAAAGACTTTCATAACATTGAATTCAAAATCATAGTCCTGTTTCACTGAATTTTGGCTTTTACTTTTTTTAGTCAGAAGAGAAAGTGCAGCAAATGAATAATAATCTCTAACATAAAACTGGATTTGTCCAAAAGGGGGAAAATACAATTTAGGTACGTTTTGCGGCTAAAATAAATACCTCAAGAAATGTTGCGCCCGTTCTAACTCATAACTGTAAGATAAATCATCACATTACGCTAATTAATGGTGAGACCTGTTGTTTTGAAATCTGAACGCCAAACATGTGAATGAGTCTGGCTCCGGATTTATTATTGATTTAGCCGCGAGATGTTTCTAAGCTCCTTCTTCTTCGGTTCCGTGCCGTTGGGAGTTTTACGTCAGAAGAGCACCGCTGCCCTCTAGTGACGTGGAAGCATATCGCTCATGTTTACCTCAGGAATTTGAAAGCTGATTATGCATAACCCATTATCTATGCATGAAACTTGCGGCTATTATAAATAAAAATGCATGAAACTTAATCTAAAAATGAAATAGGAATCTATAGAAGGTTTGCGCAAAACGGTTAATAAACAGAACTGCATGCCTCTCGCGGAAGAACATTGAAGCCGGAGCTACTTCTCTGTTTATGTGTATGACGAGTCACGCAGGTACTGTGCTCCTCCGCAGCGGGCGGCGTAAAATAGTCCGAATAAAAACATTTATTATAGGCGTACCGTCGTGACTCAAGATGAGTTCATGATGTACACACTCATTATACATTTTGAACAAGAAAAAGTTATATAGTGTAGCTTTAAAAGTTATTATTTATTTGGTTAAGAATGAGCAATATACATCGTTTATTTATTAATCTCATACTTAATACATTTTTAAGATCCAATTTTGTATCTGTTTACATAGTAAATAAACTGAACATTTTACTTACATAAAAGGTTAATAAATGCTGTAAAATATATATTACTTTGTAACTTATTGTAAAGCGTTACCAAAATCACCTTGAAATAGTAAGAAAACCTAAATCATTGTCATTATTGTAATAAAGAAAGTATACTTTTATTCAAAAGAAGAATGTTAATATTAATTTTAATAAAGGAATGTATTACAGAGATATTTGGAGCAGAACCACTTTTGTGATCTATTTTAAAATAATGTAAACAAAAACAGTAATGTATAAGAAAAGTCATGTTAAAAAATGTGAGGTGGATTTATGTAATAATCACACACATCTGTGGAAGTCTGTTATAGACGAGCACCAAAGGATTCATCAGGGTTATTAAAAGCAGTATTCTTTCAGTCCCACGGAAATTTGAATTTCACATCTTTCATTTTGTCTTTGTACACGGCATCGAAACGCTGCTCTTGAGCCTCGTTGAACAGATTCTTCCAGTCGCCTGCGATTCCTGATGAATAAAACAGGACAAGATTACAGTAACTCTTACAGTCAGATGATATTATAATTATAATTCACCCAAAGATGACTTCACACACAGTTTTATAACACTATTTTTGGTGCTTTTGTAACTTCTGAAGCATGAACGAGTGAGTGTATTGTCACTTTTTTCTCCATTTCTGCCGATGATTTTAAGAAGAATTGATGTTACCTTTCCTCAGGAATTCTGATTTCTTCTGGTTCATGAATTCCTCTGGAACCATTGAAAAGTTGGACATTTTGTTTTGCTTCATGTTCTTGAAAACGCAGTGTTCGGCGATCTTCTCCGTCACGTCCGGACTCAGAGATTTCCCAAGAAACTGTGCGATTTTCTCCACGGATCCTTTCAAATCCTGACGCAGATTTGAATAAAGACAAGCTTATATCATCTGTGATAACTACAGCATGTCTTATAATGACAATCATAAACTCAAGCTCCTTATTCGCTCCAACTTACAGCGATCATCTCCTCATAGAAGACGTACAGTACGGATTCCTGCTCTCCAGCATTAAGCCAACCTTTCACATGATCAAACCAGGAACCAAACATGACTGTGGAGGAAAAGAAATCATCACACTTGAATCACACAGAAGCTGTAATTAATTCCATTACCGGACAAAGAGAAAACTATATTACCACATGTAGTATTGCAAAAGGTTGCATATACAAACTGATACATTGCTGTTTGGAATCTATAGGCAGGAGAATCGATTTGTACTTCAGTATTTGAACCTTTGGTTTGTTTGCTCTAGTAAAGAACATCCCAGATAACAAACACAGAACGATAAAAAAAAAGAACGTTTTGCATATATAAATACACACACATGCATGTTGTATATATTTAAGAAATACTTGCATGTATATACTGTATAAATATGTATATAAATAAAATTCTATATACATGCATGTGTGTACCGGTATTTATATACAAAAAAGAATTATACACAGCACACTACACGCATATATATTATATAAACACAAACTTTTTTGGATGCAATTAATCTCTGAATTAATTAAAACTCTGAATGTTCAAAAACTTCCTTTGAAAAAGCCTCTTTTATGGTTATTTCTATGATTAATTCTTCCAAACATATTATTATTGTATTTATCAATTTATGCTTTTCTGTCTTTTTATCAATACTAATATCCATGTGTTCGATTCAGACCAGACATTCACTTCTACTCTGAGAATGTGCATCTTTATTTTTGTGGCTACTTCTCCAAACGCATGCTATCTGTTGTATTTCCTCCTTCTGCTCAGTGTGCTATCCGGTCTAATGTGTGTGCTATCTTGTTTAACATCAGATTTTGCATGTGTTGGTCGTCTAAGACGCTGCTGTATGTTTCGTATAAGGTCTAGACATGGTAAAAATGATTGTTAATGTTAAAACCACAATGTTTAGCTACGCTTGCAAAATGTAATACCAAGAGCCCAGAGCTGGTTCTTAGAAAATATAGTTTGTACATGATTTGCATAACCATTCCTATGCAAGCTTGTTTCTGCCACAGAATAAATAATAAAAAAAAGGTAATTTCAACTTTATAACTTGAACTGACTTTTATCTCAGAATTGCGTGGTATAAAGTTGCAATTGCAAGTTATAAAATGTAGAATAGTGAGATATAAAGTTGCAATTCAAACTCAAAGTTTTAGGGTTAGGGTTAATTCTGAGGGGAAAAGTCAGTCTTTTTTTCCTTAGAATTGGACTTTTATGAAAAGATGTCAGAATTGCGAGATATAAACTATTTCGCAATTATCTTTTAAAATGTTTTATTCGGTGGCGGAAACAAGCTAGCGTATCTGATGTGAACACAGGTTAGCTCATACACTGCTTTAGCGCTTGCATCTCATATACTGTGGATGATAAAGAGAGCTGAACTCCTACTGTCTCCATCGAGGAACTTCTCCATGAACTCGTCCTGAGTTCCCGGGTTCACCAGGTATGAGGCCATCCCATAGTAGTGATATGAGGACGTGAACACGTCCTTCGGGTTACGCATGACATACAGAACCTGAAGCACAGAGCAAAGTATGCAGAAGATGACGCACATGATTTATGATTTATGAGGCGCACCTGAACGTCGTTGTTACCCTGGGCTTTATTTTGAAGTAAGACTCGTTCATCATTGCGTGATGGAAGTGAGTAGCGAAGATGCGAGGAGACGGTCTCTGGTGTAAACTGAGCAGCATCGCCCGGTGTTCCTCCAGCCACGGCACTCGGTCCCAGTTCGGCACCGTCAGCACCGGCGTCAGGTCGCCCTCGCTCACTATCAAGGGCACGACCTCCTGCATCCATGTGGTGCCTGAGAACAGTGAGCAGACCACGGGTCCGTGGCACGATTCGGACTTTACTCAAACACATTGACACACTCTAAAAATACACTCTTTTAGCTCTTTTGTATTTTTAGCTAACTGTGATTTTACAGTTCTGAAATACATAACTTAGACAGTTTCCTCTGATAACGGATCACTCTACATTGTAATATGGACTCATCTGCTTTGAAATGATGTGTATTGTGAAAAGCGCTATACAAATAAATGTGAATTGAATTAAAAAATGAAGGTTATTGGCATTGATGCCTCCAAAATATAAGTCTCCGAAGCGCGTTCACTGAACAACATCCGCTCTCGTGTCAACACAACACGCGTGCTCTCGTGAACGTGCGTTGGAGATTATTATTTTGGAGGCATCAATGCCAATAACCTTAAACCATTAAATAAAGTGGTAAATTGCGTTTGTTTGCGTTGCTTCATTAAATTGAGGTTAAACCCCTGGAGACACGTGGATTACTATA
>JAULUF010000014.1:1567500-1672500 GCA_031834385.1 Semotilus atromaculatus
AACAAATCAATGTTATATAGCTTTACATGATGAAATGTTAGAATATGATCAGTATGTTGTTCTAATGTTGATCTAGATTACTGCTAGTTTCATATAGCAAACGAACTAACACATAGAATAACATTATAACTTTAACACACTCAAATGCTGTTTAGTGTGATAGTGTAATGTTAGAGCAAATGAAACAGCGCTGCGTTTCCTCACAAGTTTAATTCGTCTAATAAACGGACCTGTGTGAGTAATTCAGCACTTGCAATGTAGTTCTGTAGAATGAAATGTCCTTATTCCTTTATATCAATGACAACAATGACATCATCACTCGTAGAAATACATATTTTTACCACTTAATTCCTGATGTCAAGTATTCGTATTTTTATGAGTGATGACGTTATTGTTGCTATCAAGAATTTACATTTTAACTAGTGAAAACTGAATTGTTGATATGAAGAAGTCATATCCTGGAAATGAATAAAAGTCAAACGGCTTGCCATACTTAGATGTTGTTCCTGATGGCGAGTCACTGGACTGTCGTGTAATCATTGTAGGCCTAAACTTTTTTTGTTTTGTTTTTTTTGCAAGAGTTTCGGAAGCAAATGCATGTCATAATTGTTTATCTTAGTGTTCGAGACTTCATGCTCTCGACACTTCCTGAAAATTATTTATTTTCTGTAGTTGTTTATTAGCCACAGTGGAGCTCAAAGGGCTTCTATACACCGAATACTATAACCAGATGTGTAAAAAGTGCACTGAAATTATATTTAAGTGAAAGTATATGGATACTGAGATAATGTCCAAGTAGCCTATCTACAAAACAAAACCAAGTTTGCATATGTGGTTTATGTTTTGATGCGTCAGGCTTTTATGGCTCATATAGCCTGATATTGTGAGAATATGAGGGGAAAACTGCTCAATTTCATTCAGAGACTCAAACTGAGAAAAAATGCTGCAGATGCTGATGTTTAAATGAACAGAGTGATGAAATTCTGATGCTTGTAATGCAAATCAACGAGATCTTTATAACAGTACAGTAGATACTCACATAAAATACATACAAATCTGAATCTACCAATAATGTCTTAAAATTGATATTTAAAACATATAATGCAATGCAATACAATGATGATTGAGAGATGAAGAAATAAAACTAAGCCAACCATTTATTTCATATTATGCAATCAATTAAAAAGCATATTTTTAATCACAAAATTCAAATAAAACGGAAATGTCACACAAATAACAATAATTATTGTTCATTTTTAATTGTCTTTTATTTAAAAAACAATGATATGAAAAATGTCTGTTCAAGGCCTGTCTGTTGTTATTAAAAGCATGTAAGATTAAACAGATGTATTCTTTCAGTCCCACGGAAACTTGAATTTCACATCTTTCATTTTGTCTTTGTACACGGCATCAAATCGCTGCTCTTGAGCCTCGTTGAAATGATTCTTCCAGTCGCCTGCGATTCCTGATGAATAAAACAAGACAAGATTACAGTAACTCTTACAGTCAAATGATATTCAAGTGAAATGCTTTGGATAATTCACCCAAAAATGACTTTTGAAGCATGAACGAGTGAGTGTATTGTCACTTTTCCCCCTTAATTTGGATCAATCACTAAGAAGAATTGATGTTACCTTTCCTCAGGAATTCTGATTTCTTCTGGTTCATGAATTCCTCTGGAACCAGAGAAAGGTTGGACATTTTGTTTTGCTTCATGTTCTTGAAAACGCAGTGTTCGGCGATCTTCTCCGTCACGTCCGGACTCAGAGATTTCCCAAGAAACTGTGCGATTTTCTCCACGGATCCTTTCAAATCCTGACGAAGATTTGAATGATCACATGTTGGAAATCATGATGCATTTTCACAAGGATTTCAGTATTTTACTGTATAAAAAACAGATTGAAAATGTGAAAAATAAGCAATAATAAAACAATAATTAGTTCTATACTCTTGTTTGAGATATGGGAAAAGTGGACATGTGGAAGAACCTTAACCTGCTTTGGATATTTCAGCCAAGTTCAGTGCGGTTCAAGGACATGAGAAAGCAGAGATTGCGTCAGAGAGACCTTGAAAAAGACCTTGGACAACTTGGCAATTTTACAACGGCTGATAACCTTATAAACTGAGTGTCCTATAAACGACTGATGAGTTTATTCTGGAGTCTCTTAGAAGCCGAAGCTGCTCACACCTTTGACTGAAATCTGTTTTATTTGCCTTCACATTTTAAAATTAATATGAAAAGAATTGTAAACAATGAATGTTCTTGATTACAGAAACTGCGTACCGAGGCTTCGATTTTTAGTGTTTTATGAGCTTGAGCAAAAATGTGAGTCTTCTGACCAAGTCGTCAGTGTTCCACTTCACGTAACCTGGGGATAATAAAGAATAAGATTAAAGGTGTTCCGATCACAAGTCTCGCTCTGGAGTTACTCTCCCCAAACCTGTTATCTGAAGATTACAGAGACCTCTGTATGAACTCTGACAGGTGTAATAAAAATAAACTAATAAACTCAACCTGCATATTCGATCCTGCTGTGAAGTGCCACGTTTATCTTCTACTCTGAGGACTTTTAAGTCAAAATGTTTTTTTATTCCCCCTTTAGGCTGAATCATGGTCCGACATCGCATACTTCTCTACAATATTGTAAGCGAAAAACAGTATGTGCAAAAGAAGTAAGTCCGAATAGGTAAAAAGTGCCCGGATGAGCGACGACTTCTGTTTGGTTGCTATGGTTACTGATTACGTTGTTCACCTGTTTCTTGTTATCCTGTGCATTTATACGCCACTGTTTCGTTCAGTTTGTCTGTTCTTGTCATTGAGTCGGTTCTTGACTTCCTCCTGTTCCAGAGTGTTTTGTTTTTGGTAAAAGTTTTTAATGTTGTTTATATGTCTATGTGGTGTTTTTAATATGCTTTAACACAAACATGTGTAAGTTCATAAGTCGACAGCATTGCTGAGTATTTCCTCCTTAAAACTGCAGTGAACCAAAGACAGTCTCAAAAACACGGTGTGAAATCGCTGGTGTTTCTGACGTCACAAACGACCTTGTGACCAATCAGATCAACGTGTGATCGTCAACCAGTGGATCTCTGAGGGAGTGGAGGCGGGGCTCATTTGCATATTCATAGAACCGCGCATAGTAAATGAGGCAAGGGTGTCGAGTTACATTCAAGATATTTTAAGGCATGGAGAATTTTTTTTAAGGAAAAAACGTTTAAATATGTCATTTTGGTGATAAAAGATGAGTTTTAGGATAAAAATGTTTTTACTACAGGGGGACTTTAATAAAAGACAGCTGCATTTAGATCGTTTCCTCTGTTCTCCATCTTTAAACCAACCCGTGACATGAAGAAGATACTTACAGCGATCATCTCCTCATAGAAAACGTACAGTACGGATTCCTGCTCTTCAGCATTAAGCCAACCTTTCACATGATCAAACCAGGAACCAAACATGACTGTGGAGGAAAGAAATCACACTTGTAATACAGCACAAAGAGGAATAAAGTAAGACTGCAAATTTACAATATTAGGACATATTAAGTTATAAATCTATCCAGTCAAATTACATGAGGACTGAACAGAACATCAAATCTAGACCAGTTTTTACAGTTTAAGATATTCATAGTCACAAATATCGAGGCTGTGGATGATAAAGAGAGCTGAACTCCTACTGTCTCCATCGAGGAACTTCTCCATGAACTCGTCCTGAGTTCCCGGGTTCACCAGGTATGAGGCCATCCCATAGTAGTGATATGAGGACGTGAACACGTCCTTCGGGTTACGCATGACATACAGAACCTGAAGCACAGAGCAAAGTATGCAGAAGATGACGCACATGATTTATGATTTATGAGGCGCACCTGAACGTCGTTGTTACCCTGGGCTTTATTTTGAAGTAAGACTCGTTCATCATTGCGTGATGGAAGTGAGTAGCGAAGATGCGAGGAGACGGTCTCTGGTGTAAACTGAGCAGCATCGCCCGGTGTTCCTCCAGCCACGGCACTCGGTCCCAGTTCGGCACCGTCAGCACCGGCGTCAGGTCACCCTCGCTCACTATCAAGGGCACGACCTCCTGCATCCATGTGGTGCCTGAGAACAGTGAGCAGACCACGGGTCCGTGGCACGATTCGGACTTTACTCAAACACATTGACACATGGTACACACATCTTTCAAAATCACTTGAGTAGCCTACATTTCGCACATGCATTGAAAACTAGATGTTTTCTTGTGTTTATTCATCATTGATTCTTATATGACATTGATCTACTTGATAAAAATATAATTTAGCTTGCAAGTATAACTAATTTTCAAATACTTGTGAAAAGAAGTACAGGAATAACATGCTTCAAAAGAATATACTTAGTAGGACTTAAGTATGTTTCATGTCTCTGAAATATAGAGTTAAAGAATACTGCATAATGGACACAACATTTATGATAAACAAACTACTTTAATATCATTTACATTCAAACTTGTATGCCATTTAGCTAAAGTCCCCCTGTAGTGAAAATCCAGCTTTAATGTTGTTTATATGTCTATGTGGTGTTTTTAATATGCTTTAACACAAACACGTGTAAGTTCATAAGTCGACAGCATTGCTGAGTATTTTCTGCTAAAAACTGCAAAGAACCAAAGACAGTCTCAAAAACACGGTGTGTTTCTGACGTCACAAACTACCTTGTAACCATTCATCAACGTGTGATCGATCGTCAACCAGTGGATCTCTGAGTGAGGGAGTGAGTGGAGGCGGGGCTCATTTGCATATTAACACGCATACTAAATGAGGCAAGGGTGTCGAGTTACATTTATTTTAAGGCATGAAGATGAAAAAACCTTTAAATATGTCAGTTTGGTGATCAAAGATGAGGTTTAAGGGATACAATTATTGACTACATGAGGACTTTAAATATATACAGTGAGAATTATTTATAATCAAGTACTTTGCAGCAAACTTAATTTTCAAATCATTCTTTTATTTGACGTCAGTGACGCTTTTACAGTAATCTGCACAATAGAATTATAAAACTCTATCCTTTTCTCTTGGTAATTTCTTGTAAATTATCCCATATGTAGGTTTTTCTCTCTCTGTAGTTGTTTCTTGCTATTATCAATGCAACATGAATACAATTGCGATTCGCTGTAAGTGTACAGCATATTATGTTAATGTTCTTTTTAATGCAAAAAAAAAAAAAAAAAAAACTCTGCAAACTCACCAGATTTGGGATAAGTGACGATGAGAATGTCATCTGGACGGAAAGTGAACTCCTCGGCGTATTTCAGGCTTTCATGAGGGTGTAAATGCGTCGGCACGTACAGACCTTTATAAACCGTGTACAGTTCTGCCTCTGTCATTTTCTGAAGCGAACGAACAATAATAAACCACAAGTTACAGCTGAGCGCTGATGTAGATCCTGTAATACCGCGAGAACTGAAGCGACCCGCGTGACGTTGTTCCTGAATTCCTGGACCTTCGTGTAATAATCAACACATCTCTTTCGCAATAAGTGCTTAAGTTCAACATGCTCCCGATTCCCTGCTAGTGTGCAAACAGTGGTTTTCTGCAATTTCACAGTCAAACCAAACATTATTCGGACAGCAGATATATTTTAAGATATTTTTTTTACTAGTGTGTGCAAGACACTAATTAAAGTTAATTTATGTAAGTGAGAAGAGCAAAATAAAGTAAACTGTGACATATTATACCCAAACATTCTGCATACAGTAAAATTTATACAAATTTGGGACCAAAGATGATTCGGACACTTTGAGCTGATCATGTTTTCTTCAGTGTTTTTTCTGTAATCGCTAATGCTCTTTTTACACACAGACTGAACAACATGAAGCATTGCTTGGTCACTGGTTGAGCTAAACTGGTATTATCTAATTGTGTAGTTAAATTTAACAGCTGACAGATATTCAACATAATTCATGTGAGAGTCTAACAGAAGGACGGACAAAACCAGGGAAATATCAACTGATTTATTGTCATATTTAATTACCATTTTCTAAACTATAGTGAATAAACTGTGATAATGTGAGAAATGTTGAAGGAGTCTGAATATCTTCTGGTTTGACTGTATTTTTTGCCGTGAAGCACAAAGTCTTCTAGATACTATAATTTATAAAATAACCAGTGTTGGGGAGTAACGGAATACATGTACCGGCGTTACGTATTCAGAATACAAATTATGAGTATCTGTATTCTGTTGCAGTTACAATTTAAATAGGCCTAGTTATATTTAGAATACAGTTACATTGTTGAAATCAATGGATTACATTACGATACTTCTGTTTCACGAGTTTATTCACTCTCTAAATAAATTAAGGCAACTCAGCATTTCCCAGAAGCCCCAATGTGAAAACGAAAAAATGCGCGGTTTGCGTGATCAGTCACAATGAGTCAGAAGAGGAGCAGCGGAGAGTAGAGATGGACCCGGAACTACAGAGCCAGCGCAAGGATGCTTTTCTATCTTGGAAATTCAAACAGCATTTCACATTAAAGAAAGAGAAGGGAGAACGAAATATAGCCTAACTGCAGTGCAACCTCTGCTTGCCAGCAACCAACCTCCTTTCAGCGTCCAAACCTGAAGAGAGCATCTTACAGTAGCCTAAGTTATCCTTCCCGTCCAGATCCAATGCTACCACATCTTTAAATTAGCCCTACTATAAAAATTATTTGAAGTACATTATACAATATGTAGACCTACACCACAAAATAAATACTTTAAAATTGAGCAATTCCAGCGTTATGGACGCGACATTTGATTTGCAGTCAAAACTTGAAATAAAAATTCTCAGAAAATGCATTTAATACGAATATATTTAAAAACGTCTGTTTATATATCCATATACTCCCATAATAAAGGAGTCCAGACATTAGAAAAATATCTGTCTACACCTGCGTTTTCTATTTAATATGAGGGAAATAAACATGCGTGACACAAAAACGTGACTTTAACTTTTAGGTGGCAAAATATTTTTTAGTAGCCTACTTCTGTGAATTACTCTCTGCTCAAACCAAAAGTAATACTACCCACCGGATGAAGAAGGGTTGGCTCTCCACAGAACATAAAATATTAATTTTATTAATTTTTTCGCGTTCGCATTTATGAGGAAAAACAATGTTACGAACATGTCCACTCTGAAAGCCGCACTAAAAGACTGCTTTAAAACTTTCACAGAGACCTCAAACAGAAAGCACAAAGCCTTTCTTTAAAGGGAATTTCGTTTTGTATTAATTGTATCTTAATTTTAATAAATATTTCATCAACCAATTGCCTGAATTTAATAAATAAGAATTAGGCTAAATATATCACGACATGGAGGCGCCGGCGCGTGAACTGGAGCTTGTCTCTTAAACTAACCGAAACTTAGCGTAAGATTATACTTGCCTCACAGTCACAGACATGTCTACAGTTAAACAGAACAATTGACAACGAAACAGACTGCTTTCTGCTTATGTAGCCTAATCCGTATGAAATGTGCATTTCTCTCTGGCGCATTCACTGGCATACTGCAAATATCGCGAGTCAGCATCTTCAACTTCATCTTTGCAGTCGACAGTGACACAGACAGAAAACACTTGTTTATTGATAAACAATTAAAATATCTCCTTGCTATATTGGACATATACACTCACCGGCCACTTTATTAGGTACCCCATGCTAGTAACGGGTTGGACCCCCTTTTGCCTTCAGAACTGCCTCAATTCTTCGTGGCATAGATTCAACAAGGTGCTGGAAGCATTCCTCAGGGAGTTTGGTCCATATTGACATGATGGCATTACACAGTTGCCGCAGATTTGTCGGCTGCACATCCATGATGCGAATCTCCCGTTCCACCACATCCCAAAGATGCTCTATTGGATTGAGATCTGGTGACTGTGGAGGCCATTTGAGTACAGCGAACTCATTGTCATGTTCAAGAAACCAGTCTGAGATGATTCCAGCTTTATGACATGGCGCATTATCCTGCTGAAAGTAGCCATCAGAAGTTGGGTACATTGTGGTCATAAAGGGATGGACATGGTCAGCAACAATACTCAGGTACACTGTAAAAAAAAAAAGTTAATTTACAGGTAAAGCCCTGTATTTTTTTACAGAATTTTGCCGTTTTTTCATTATACAGTGAATTCCTGTTAATTTACAGATTTTTGCTGTAATTTAAAGGTCCACTATTATATTTACAGGTAATTGTTTGTATTTTGGTTTTACATCAATTTTACCGTTTTTTTTAAGGAAATTGTCTGTATTTTTACAGGGTTGTGTGTAATTTTACATTAAATATTCAGTAATATTTTACAGATTATTTCTGTGAAATTAGAAAACAAAGAAAAGAAGGTATAACTGCAGAAATCAGCAGTCATTTAACATGTTGTCCTTGAAGATCATTAAGCATGTGGATGTCAAAGTGAGTTTTAAGGTTAAATAATTGTATTTGTATACAGTTGTATACAGTCTTTTAAATGTTGTCTTGCAAATATAAAATCTTTATAGTCGTAAGCAATAAAGTCTTGCAAATCTTTCAGACCGTATTTTAATCTTGTCTGGCAAATGTGCTCATTTTGATAATCATTTGTATTATTCTCCCCTAATTTCGTGTTATGTGTTTTATGAATATTTTTCCAAATCTGCGTTGCTGCACACATTGCGTGGCTTTGTGTGCGTGCGACTGTGTGTGTGTGTGTGCTCGCGCGGGCGCGCGCAATGACGCAGATTCAAATTAGTCCCGCCCACCACAACGGTTCGCTGTTTTGACCTGTGTGTCAACTCAAGCAAGCGGGAGATTTGAATTTAGTCTACGGTTGTGAAGTGGATTGTTTGCGATCACAGTGGTTCAAAGCTATAATCGTATTCGTCAGGAGCAGCCGTAAGCAGGAGCACTGAACACAAGAGTTATGTTAACGTTACAGTCCGGGTGTCAGTCAGTCCGTTCGGAAATAACGCGCCCTTTTTCATTGAGCCTGGATCGTCACAGCGGACATCATCATGCCAAGCAACCGATCACCGGCTGAGGTAAGAGTCTCTCATACTATTATGTAAACGATATTTTATATTACATTGATTTGTGTAAAATTGACAGTTTCCAAGGTATCGTTAGCATTAATGTTCAGTCATAACTGTTGCCGAGAGCTGGAGGGCAAAACACTGCAGCATGCCTTTCTATTTGCCATCTGTTTTAAGAAAGATCAGTTGAACATCTCTAAAGACCTAAAACAAGCTTTAGTAACGTTAGACTTGTTATGCGTATCAAAGTCCGTCCAATTTTGTATAAAATCTTCGTTATGATAACTTAGTCAGTCAATCAATCTCTTAAACGGCGGGACATTTTGAAACACTGTCTGGAAGCTGAAAACTCTTCTCTTAAAAAACATCCTTGATTGTATTATAGTAAAATTGTAGTAACCACGTTTTTGGCAGATTTATTACCAATTTAATAACCACAGTTTTACAAAAAATGGACCTACCTTTTTGTTTTTGTTTTCTTAGTAACGTTAGTTAAACCATGGCTAATTTTGAAATGGTTAACGTGACTAAGTTAACTCTATCAAGAATGTTAAGAAATCGAATTCAGTTCTGTAACGTTACTTGTTAATAATACAGCGAAGACTAGAGTATGAATATAACATAATGAACCCCTATGTGTAACTGATGCAGCTAGGTCACGGTAAATCATATTCATTTTTAATTTATATGTAGCTAAAATCAGCTCAAAACATACTGGTAACCTTTCCTGCTCAGCTTCCAGATCATAGTCAGTTGAGTTTTTGCACTGTCCCAATGCAACACATTCTGACATGTGTAAATGTAATACTGAGTTTTAAAATAACTTATTTTTTTGTGATTTCAGGTCCTGTGGAAAGCAGATGATCATGGCAAACAAGGTATGGGAAGAATTAACTTTTAAAAAAAATAGTAATGACGAGTCTTCTTATTTCATGTGATTGCACTAAAAGTGTTCACAAGTTTTGGTTTTGCTACAGTAAGACCACGATTGTGTTAGATTCCACCCATCTATTGTTTTTTTGTTTAGTTTTTTTGTAACTAGGCTCTGTCATTTAGATTTAGAAACATGGCTTTTCCTATCACTGCTATCTTAATGACACACATCTCTACCTTTCTTTCCAGCCAGATGATCTGACGGTAGCTGCTCGCATCTCGGCCTAGCTGATGGAACATTCTTGCTGGATGAATGACCTTCACCTTCAACTCAACCTTGCCAAGACAGAACTGCTTATGGTTTCAGCCAAACCATACTTGCTGTGATCCTGCTGATTTACCTTACACCATTAGGAGGACCAGGCCCTTCCTATCGGAGCTCCACAACTCAAGCTCTTGCTCTATCCAGACTGTATATTGTAATTCTCTCTGGACAGGCCTTCCAGCATCAGTCAAACCTCTGCAACTGATCCAGATGCTGCAGCAAGAGTGCTCTTTAAAGGTTGCCCTATACATAAACTTTAGATCTATGTGTCCTCCAGAAGCTTGTGTTCTGCAAATGAACAGCGCCTTGTGGTGCCATCATCCCAAAGAGACACAAAAACACTTTCTTCAATGAACTTTACCTGGACTGTTTCCAGCTGGTGGAATGACCGGCGCAACTCAACACATTTTCAAGAAACTGCTAAAGATCCATCTTTTTCATAAACACTTGCCCCAATAATACTAAACCTTTGTTTAAAAAAAAAAAAACTTGCTATGTGTACTGTGCTAGACTAACTGGGACTTGTCACTGCACTTGTTGCTTCTATTGTTATCTTAATTGGTAAATCACTTTGGATTATATGTAATTGTAAATGTTTAAAAAAAGTTATATTAGACTATAAAGGTATACAGCAATTGTCTTTTAATGTGGATATTTTTACAGGTTTTAAATGATATACTAAGCTTCTATTTCCAATTAATCACTTATCTTGATGTTCAGTGTTTGTTCAGTTACTAATACTGTAAATGTGCAGGTATTCTGTACTCATACATTTAGTTAATTAACAGAAAGTGACTGTAAATTTGCTATTATTAAGTACTTAAATAGAGATTGGTCAAAGTTGTGAAATTGGATCTGTACAAATAAAAAATAAAACTAAATTTACAAACATTTGTATTTTAATTTATGCATTTTTATACATTTCATTATTTAACACAGAAAAACTATATATTAAAAGATAATTACTGTAGATAGACAGCATTATTATATAAAATAACTTTATAAAACCCTAAATGTACAGTTTAATTAACCTGAAAATTAAATGTCTTTTTAATGTAATTTGACATCATTTATCCGTTATTCCACGGTTTAATAAGCCATTATTAACAGTAATATACTGTAATTTAATCAATTTTGACTGTAAAGTAAATTCTGTATTTTTACGGTTTTTCCATGTAATTTTGTGAAACGGTTATTTGCTGTAATTTAACGGAAACCGTCTGGAAACTTTGCTGCCAGAGATTTGCCGTTTTTTTACGGGATTTTTTTTTACAGTGTAGGCTGTGGCGTTGCAACGATGCTCAATTGGTACCAAGGGGCCCAAAGAGTGCCAAGAAAATATTCCCCACACCATGACACCACCACCACCAGCCTGAACCGTTGATACAAGGCAGGATGGATCCATGCTTTCATGTTGTAGACGCCAAATTCTGACCCTACCATCCGAATGTCGCAGCAGAAATCGAGACTCATCAGACCAGGCAACGTTTTTCCAATCTTCTATTGTCCAATTTCGATGAGCTTGTGCAAATTGTAGCCTCAGTTTCCTGTTCTTAGCTGAAAGGAGTGGCACCCGGTGTGGTCTTCTGCTGCTGTAGCCCATCTGCCTCAAAGTTCGACGTACTGTGCGTTCAGAGATGCTCTTCTGCCCACCTTGGTTGTAACGGGTGGTTATTTGAGTCACTGTTGCCCTTCTATCAGCTCGAACCAGTCTGGCCATTCTCCTCTGACCTCTGGCATCAACAAGGCATTTCCGCCCACAGAACTGCCGCTCACTGGATGTTTTTTCTTTTTCGGACCATTCTCTGTAAACCCTAGAGATGGTTGTGCGTGAAAATCCCAGTAGATTAGCAGTTTCTGAAATACTCAGACCAGCCCTTCTGGCACCAACAATCATGCCACGTTCAAAGTCACTCAAATCACCTTTCTTCCCCATACTGATGCTCGGTTTGAACTGCAGGAGATTGTCTTGACCATGTCTACATGCCTAAATGCACTGAGTTGCCGCCATGTGATTGGCTGCTTAGAAATTAAGTGTTAAGGAGCAGTTGGACAGGTGTACCTAATAAAGTGGCAGGTGAGTGTATATAATCAATACTTTTTTCCGGTTCTTTGTGACAGCTTTTAGGTGCTTTATTGGCTGCGCCATCCCTACATGTTACAACGCGTCTCCATCGCATCACCATTCCGCATTCCTACACTTATAAAATGCAATTCAATGTGGAAGTAATCCAAGTATTCAGAATACGTTTCTCAGATTGAGTAAGGTAACGGAACACGTTACAAATGACATTTTGGGGCATGTATTCTGTATTCTGTAACGAAATACGTTTTGAAAGTATCCTTCCCAACACTGAAAATAACCCAGGTGGTCCAGTGTCTCAAACCATGAAGTTTTAACATAGTTGATACACACTTTTGTGAGCATATAGACTTGTTTGTCTCTGCTGTTAAAAAAAGGCTAAAAATGCATGTTTTATGTTTTATATATGGACTTTTAATGCATGTAATAAAGAGCCGTATAAATTTGGCACGAGAGAAATAATATAGAAATAATATAGCATTTTAGTTACTCAAACTAAAACTAAGCAGCCAACCATTTATTTCATACAATAAATTAAGATGCAGTCAGTTCTGAAAGACATATACATTCATTATTCTAATCATTCACATATTTTTAATAACAAAATTCAATTAAAATGCAAAGATTACACAATTGATATGATAATAAAAAGGGACCTGTACATATAAAACCAGATGTTTAAAAAATATCATTTTGTTTTGCAGTCCTGAAACGCACGCCTCCATTGTATCTCGAGTTTCTTCCGGGAACGAACACGTCACAATATTCCTCATTATAATAATTAATACGCAGAATAAAGGGGCGGGGCCTGGTGGAGTTAGTCAGTAGTGTGTTAAACTGGCGGTTATGGAAAGGGGCGGGACATTTCCCAAACACACTCAAAGCGCTCGACCAATCACAACACACTGCTCCAGCCGACCAATCAGAGCACAGTGTGCTTTTCAGAAGGAGGGGCTTCATAGAGACAGGAAGTAAACAGAGCATTACTGACAGACTGGGAAGAGAGGAGCCGCAACAATGGAGAATATGAGGAGAATAATCAACATTACAGCAGGAAAACCTGTTCTAGTAGAGCCTGAAACAAAAGGGCACCATAGATCCTCTATATAGGGTTACGCAGAAGGTTTTGTCCTTGTTTCTTATGTAGCGCTGTGAGATCTGGCAACCAGTAGCCGAGGTTTGTCTCCTGACATCTGGATGAGCTCCAGGGAACTAGAAGAAGAAGAAATGTTGTTCGCTTAAAGTACAGAATCTGTTATTTATTAACATATTGATATGATCCTAATGGGCTCAGATGTGCTGTAATCCTGCTCACGTCTGATAGTCGAGTCCCGCCAGACTCAGTCCGTTCACCGCGAGTATCCGGTCGCCCTCTCTCAGTCTCCGGGAGAACGCAGCCGGGGAATCGGGAAGAACCGATCGGATGTAAATCCCACTGACGGGAAACGGTGTTTCCTGCGCAAAACAAATAATTGTTATTACACAGTATTTTAGATTCTATGGAAGCTTGTTTCCGCCACAGAATAAAAATTTAAAAAGATAATTGCAACTTTATATCTCACAATTTGCAATTGCAAGAAATAAACTCGAAATTCTGACATTTTTTCTTAGAATTGCATGTTTTTGTCTGACTTTATAACATGCATTTGTGAAATAAAAAGTCGAAATAAAATTATCTTTTAAAATGTTTTATTTCCTTATGATTCTGTATGAAAACACATTTATTCCAACAAACAGTCTTTGTTTCTTAATAAGTTCCATGCGATGTTGCACTGCAAAAAATATGTGTTTGTTTTTTTTTGCTTAATATTTTTATCTAGTTTTCCAGCACAAATATCTCAACACTCTTAAAGCAAGATACATTTACTGGAGAAGCAAAATGACTGAAGATATTAAATTAAAAATGTGTCATAATGAAGTGAGTTACAGCTTTAAACAAGAACAAATATCTGCCAATGGAGTCAGAAAAATAATCTAGTTTTCCCTTTGAATAAAGATTATTTTTGGACAGATATTTGTTCTTGTTTAAAGCTCAAACTCACTTCATTATGGCATATTTTTCATAAAACCAGACTTAATATCTTCAGTCATTTTGTTTCTACAGTAATCTATCATGATGTATGAATGTTAAGATGTTTGTGCTGGAAAACAAGAAGGACGAAATGTCTTTGTTCAGTGTGTAAATAATCAGAGAACTACAAATACTCCATATCTAACCACATGGTGATGCTATTGAGCTGTAAGGAAACTATAATATTCTAATAATAATATGTGTTTGTTATAGAAAGTACAAAGGATTTGTTGTAATTGAAGTAACTGCATGATATTCCAATGAATTATTGTAATTAATCACAATTAACTTCATATTTCAATATATGCTGAGAAATGTCCCCTAATGAATATCACTCATTTCAAATACATTGTTTTTTGCATATTGGAACAAAATTGAATAAAATGACTTCCGTCTTAAAGTCGCATGAATGTGATCAAAATCACAATTATTTATATGTTTTATATTGCAGTGTTTATTTTAGTAATGTATCAGTGCACCTCATTATTGTTTTAAAATCATCTCTTAATCTTGAATCAGAATAACTTCCCCTTGCTCTTCATCTCTTCTCTGATGAAGTGTTTACCGGCTCTTGTGTCGTTTATCGAGTGAAACGCTTCTGGAACAGGAACACATGTGGGCGGGGCTTGATTGTGTCTATGGGGATCTGATTGGATGGTTGTGGTTTGCTATTGGCTGATGTCATGTGAGTGACAGGTTATAGCCCCGCCCACATCATCAGAGAAGAGAAGCTGCCAGAGGAACTTATTCTGATTCGAGATTATGAACACAATAATGATGTCAAGTTTCCCAGGGATCCACTCACCTGTCCGTCGACCAACATCAGCCCCAAACCACACGCTGATCTCTGCAGCTCCAGCACAAACACATCTTCATCTTCCTCTCCATTCTCACACTCTTCACTCGCATCTACACACACACACACACACACACGTGTTTGTGTTTCAAACATTCTGCTCCCATAGACCTTACATGCATAACGTTTATGGACATACAGTCTAACCAACATGTATTCAGACTCCTTCAACATTTCTCACATTATCACAGTTTATTCACTTTAGTTTAGAAAATGGTAATAAAATATGACTTAAATCAGATGATATTTCACTGGTTTTGTCCGTCCTTCTGTTAAACTCACACATGAATTATGTTGAATATCTGTCAGCTGTTAAATTTAACTACACAATTAGATAATACCAGTTTAGCTCAACCAGTGACCAAGCAATGCTTCATGTTGTTCAGTCTGTGTGTAAAAAGAGCATTAGCAATTACAGAAAAAACACTGAAGAAAACATGATCAGCTCAAAGTTTTACTGGTAGTTACTGTATGAATAATTTTTTGGTATAATATGTCACAGTTTACTTTATTTTGCTCTCCTCACTTACATATATGACCTATAGTGTCCTGCACACACTAGTGAAAAAATATAAAAAATGCCCTCTGGTGTGTGAATCATGTGACGTGTGTTGGGCACCTTCCTCCGGGCCGGGTCCGGGCGGGTCGTGGCACTCCGGGTCCGCTGGATCCGCTGATACACTGATGCGCGTCACAGCTTCACTCTGAAGATCAAGATTCTGCAGTTTTGTGGTTAAAAGAGCGTCACATGATCCCGAGTCGATCACGCGAGGAAACACCGACTCCGCCTGACCGACCTCGAGATGAGCTTTCGGGTGAACTTCCAGTCTGATGAGCTTGGCCTCCATCGGCACTGCAGAGACCAGCTGGAGGACAATTAACAGTCTAATTATATGTGTGTGTGTGTGTGTGTGTAACGATCACCAGTGAGAGTGCCAGGGATAACCATCAGAGGGCACTCCAACCTAACCTGGCCCTAGCCAGATGAATTTCGCTCCGCCTAGCTTCACTCACATCCATCTGGAACCTCTTCCATTGAGAGTGATTTCTCCAACCAACTTTATGGTTTAGCCAATCAGGACGCAGGGCGGGAGTTTCATAGATGTGACGTAGTGGAGAAGCGACCGTGAGACTGTTTTGATTCAGACAACAATGGCGGCTCGCATCGAGGAAGCAAGCGTTAACATTGATGCTGCTATTTCATCCGTGTTGTCCAATCTACCTAATATTGTTTCATTAAAAGAACATCAGAGAACGGCTCTGAAGGCTTTTGTTGGTGGAAACGATGTTTTCGCCCTTCTCCCGACCGGATTAGGCAAGAGCTTGATCATCAGCGTCACGGGTTGGCTTCGGTGTGAGTGGTTGAAATAGCACGTCGATAAAGATGACAGACAAGTGGCTTATCCAATCATATGCAAGGATTTTTGATAAGGCCCAGCCTTCTGAAACGCCATTTCAATGGATCGGTTCCAGATGGATGAGTGGAGCTAGGCGGAGCGAAATTCATCTGGCTAGGGCCAGGTTAACTCCAACCCGGACAATCACCACACATCCACAAACTACATTTCCCATAATCCTTTGCCCAGACTAATCAGCCATCATCATGTTCACCTGTATGTCATTATGTTGTTTATTCCCCCTATATAAGCCTGGCTCTTTCTGTCAGTCCCTGCGAAGTCTTGTTAGTTGTTTACACTGCATGTCACACACACAAAAATTATAAATTAATTTATTTGGAAAATGTTATATATTAAAAATCTAAATTACACTAACATAACACTGCCCTAAATGAGAACCTAATTAGTGAAATACAATCAATAATACTAATATTTTGTTATATTATATGATAAAAATAATGTTTTAGAACTAAACCTGAGCGATGACGAGGCGCGTACCTGAGGCGGATCAGAGGATTCTGGGTCCGTGATTTTCCTGATGATGCTCAAAAAGTGATGTAGTTGTTGAATCAGATCGCTGTCCCTGATTGGTCTGTTGAGCTCGAGTGTGAAACCGTCGGCTGGAAGAACGAGCGGCGGATGATCGTCGAAACTCTCCAGGATATCGGCTGCAAACACACCAAACATTAGATTATTAAAAAGAAAAGTGTGTTACAAATAGTACAGTATATAAGAAAATATACAGTATATGAGTGTGTGAGTGTGTGTGTGAGTGTGTGTGTGTGTGTGTGAGAGAGAGTGTGTGTGAGAGAGTGTGTGTGTCACCGGTCGTGAGAGTCTCGTCACTGGAAGGAGTCCATGTTTCGGCACACGAGTGTCGAGGCTCATACTCTCTCAGCATGTGATGAAGCTGAGCAGCGTTTAGACTCCTGAACTCCATCCGCAGGGCCTTCCAGCACATCTACACACACACACACACACACTTTCACTCGCACTCACACACATTGATATAATGACATATTATGATATAAGCCGTAAGCTGAAGCCGTTCCCGTATATGGGGCACTAAATTCTTTTCAATCCAATAAAAACATCTATTGTTTTTGGGCGAGAAAATAAAAGTGTGTAATCCTGCAGTTTATTTTTTTATTACTGTTTATTGTCGTGTAATCATATTTTGATCGTCAGTGATGATGCTTCGTGGAACAATCGTCACATGCTTCACGCTCGACCAATAAGGAGGCCGCTTTTTGGAACGACGTGTAAACATCCAAGATGTCTGCGCCCTCGTTGCCAATACAGAGATGCGTGTGAAAGCCAGTGTCCTGCTGCGGGACGGCACTTTCCCAGTTCTCCTTGTGCCTAAGAGACAGTCATGATCAGGGCCACACGGAATCTGCGCGCGCAGATTGTAGTGCCTGTCATTGAAAGGTAAAACCTGCGCGTCACGTGTGTATGATATATTTTGTACTATTTGCTACTGCTATACCGGCGCATAACTAAAAATAACAGATCTGTCTATTCACTGCTGATCATAATATCAAACTGCTTGATTGTTCATCGAGTCTCTAAATGAGTGCCACAGGTTCATATACTACACATCACACACCGTACTCAAGTACACGTTCATCCTCAGCATTTCATCGTCAGGTACACTCAGAAACCCGGCAAAATAAAAGTTCGGTTTCACAGAAATATATTACTATTGTACAATAGAATCGAACATACTTCTCAAAATATTTACACATTGTGTAGTGCTTTCATGCATAACATTATAAACAATAATATAGCTTTTTTTGTGTGTATATATTTATATATATATAGCTATATAAAACCATTCCGCATAATTCCGCTGATTTTTCCAAAAGTTTAGCACAGAAATCAATAGGTTACTTGCGTAACCCCGGTTCTCTGATAGCATACGTTTCGGTGTCTCACTATGGGATACGCCCCTTCCGCGTATTCCTCAGAAGCCCTATCACATTACGCCAGCCCCAATTGGCTGGCAGACATGACGTTGTGTCTGGGAGTGGCTACCCCACCCCTTCGTATAAGAGGAGCAACACAACGTCATTACGACATTCAAAACAAGCACACCTCTTCCTCGCTTCACACAGCAAGGAGGGTGATCTGGTGAGACACCTCACTTAATGCTATCAGAGAACCAGGGTTACGCAAGTTCTCTTTCAAGCATACGTTTCGGTGTCTCACTATGGGATATCCTAACTCCCGTATTGCCAGATTGCCTGTCTCGAAGTCTCCTGCCAACCACAGCACCGCCTCCAGGCTGGACGAGTCATGAATAATGACTCAACTCCAATGCTCAATACCGCATGTGCTAAAGTTTTGGCTGTAACATCCAGTTTATAAAACCTAGCAAATGTATGCGGCGAGGACCAACTGTTTTGACGAAGCAAAAGGTGGTGGATAGAAAGCTCTTAACTCAAGAGGAGTGATAGAATTAACTATTTTGGGCATAAACGCAGGATTAGGTCTCAAAACCACCCCTGCATCCCCGGGCATGAACTGTGTACATGCTGAATGCACCGAAAGTGCGTGAATCTCACTTACGCGCTTCGCCGAAGCCAAGGCTAACAGCAGCGCCGTCTTAAACGACAATATTTTCAAATCGATCTTGTCCAGTGGCTCAAATGGGGGCATTGAAAGAGCATCAAGTACCAGTGCTAAATCCCATGAAGGGGAAAGCGGTTTTGAAACTGGTAAAGCGCGACGCGCGCCCTTCATGAACCTGCACACTAAAGGATGCTGCCCAACGGTTTTATTATCAAACCCTATGTGACAAGCAGAAATAGCGGCCAAATACACTTTTATGGTTGAAAATGCTTTCCCTTGGTCTATCAAATCCTGTAAGAATGATAGAATAACTGCCACCGAACACTGAAAGGGAATCTCGTGCTTAGCCGCGCACCAGCGCTCAAACACGCCCCATTTGCATTCATAAGGCCTGTTCACACCGGGACGAATTTCGGCTCGCGTTATTCGTCAGCGTTTTTCAACACGTTTTTTGTGTTCACACCCAAGCGATTTTCGCTGACGATGAGCCGAGTGAACATGCAAATTCATTCTCTGACATTAGATGGCGCTTAATGTACAGAAATACCCCGGTCCACAAAGTGCACTCGCTTGTCATTCAGAAGAAGAGAGCAAGTTTGTCGCGTGTGTCATATAGTTATTTATTCTCGTTGGTGTCTCTTTATAAAGACACCAACAAGACCAGCATCTCTACATTCATCTTGCCTTGCATCTTCCTCGTCTTATTTCTTCCCGGCAGAGTGTAGACGCTGTATATCTTCTTCGCCATTACGTATGTGTGCTCGGCAAGACCGTTTTGTGTTTGAGCGCCCCCAAGTTGTGTATTACTGCAACTTCAGAAGCTCCAGACACGTGAGCAAAAGCACCAATCTCATTGGTCGGATAGTTTTTGACGCGGCGCGTCAAACCAAAAAAACGAACCCGAGGCGTTTAAAAAAAAAAGACGCTTTTACGCGTGGCGTTTTACACGTCGGTGTGCACACTCACATTGGCGCCCATTGTTTAGTCACGAGGCGTTAAACGTCGGCGAATATCGCACGCGAAATTCGTCCCGGTGTGAACAGGCCTATAGAGAGACCTAGTCGACGAAGCTCTAGCATTCTGTATGGTTCTGATAACACTGTCAGACAAACCGGTTGTATTCAAATTGAACCACTCACTGGCCAGGCCCATAGTGCCAATCGTTCTGGGTGGGGATGAAAGATCTCCCCCCCTGCTTGTGACAGTAGATCTCTGCAGAACGGGAGAGACCAGGGGTTTTCGTACAGCATATGTATGATCTCCGCCAGCCAGTATTTCCCTGGCCACCTCTGAGCTATTAATATGAGCTTTAGTCCCTCCTCCCTCACTCTGTAGAGTGTTGGGGATATTAATGCTATCGGTGGGAACGCATAGAGGAGAGTGCGAGGCCAATCAAGTGCCAGCGCATCTATCCCCAGAGGCGCGCTCTGATCTTTCAGGGAGAAAAACAGAGGACACTGAGCATTGTCGTGCGACGCGAACAGATCCACTGTCGCTCTGCCGTATATTCCCCAGATTTGTTCGACCACTTCCTTGTTCAATTTCAACTCTCCGTAAAGTGGATTGCCTCTCGACAGCAGATCCGCACCCCGGTTCATGACACCCTGTACGTGCGTCGCTCTCAGGGATGAAAGATTGGCATTGCTCCACAAAATCAGTTTGCGTGCCAGCATGTGTAAGGGAAGTGATCTGAGGCCTCCCTGTCGATTTATATACGCCACAACTGTCGTGTTGTCCGTTCTCACGAGAACATGATGCCCTTTCAGAAAAGGGAGAAAATGCTTCACTGTCAGAAACACGGCCAGCATTTCCAGATAGTTTATGTGAAGATTGATCAGATGATGACCCCATCTTCCATTCACTATCCTGCCCTCGTAGATGCCCCCCCAACCGTACAACGAAGCGTCCGTCGTTATGACTTTTCTGGATTGAACCACGCCCATGGGTACTCCTTGAACCAGAAAGGTTGGGTGTCTCCACTGACGCAGTGCAAAGACAGCCTCTGACGTCACTCTCACCCTCCTTCGGCATGCCTTAATGGGTCCAGTCTCAGAGACGCTACCCAGCGCTGAAATTCTCTCATGAATAGTCTGCCTAAGGGAATAACTATTAGGGCTGAGGCCATCAGTCCCAATAATCTGAGGCATGTGCGAAAAGAGACAATTCGGTCAGGCATCTGGTGAATTTTACCACCCTGTCCCCTGACAGTCTCGCTCTGAAGGTCACCGAGTCCAGTGACAGCCCCAGATATGTTATGGACTGTGCGGGAATCAAAACACTCTTTTCGGTGTTTAGTTTCAAGCCCAGTTTCTGTATGTGTTCCAAAAGCATGGTTGTGTGATATCTCACTTCTTGTTCTGACTGAGCTGTCACCAACCAGTCGTCTATGTAAGTAGTGAGACGGATGCCTTTTTCCCTGAGCGGGGTCAGGGCCGCTTCCGTGCATTTTATAAATACTCTTGGACTCAGAGACATGCCAAATGGAAGAACCAGGTATTCGTATGTCACTCCTCAGGAAACCTCAGGAATTTCCTGTGGGGTGGGTATATCTTTATGTGAAAATATGCGTCTTTCAGGTCGATCGATGTAAACCAATCGCCTGGGCGCACCAGTTTTAGGAGTGTAGAATGAGTGAGCATTCTGAACTTGTACTTCCTTAAGTATTTGTTCAGTGCACGCAGATCTAATATGGGACGGAGGGCACGAGTCCCTTTCTTTGGGACTAGAAAGTACCTTGAGTAAAACCTACTGTGGCTTTGCTCGGGTGGTACCACTCTTATCGCCCTTTTTTTCAACAGTGAATAGATTTCGTCCTGAAGAACATGTTGTAACTCTTCCCGCACATGAGAATGAATTATCCCTTTGAAGTGCGGGGGGGAAGTGGCAAACTACAGTCTGTACCCGAATTGTATTGTCTTTAATACCCAGCGGGACTGTGTGCACTCTCGCCAGTTGTTTATTTGCAGCGTTCTGGCGCCATCTTGTGGCTGAGTCATGAATGAGTTTGTGGTCTGTACTGCGCATGCGTGGGCACTTAGCGCTTGGACAGAGTCTGAGTGGCTCATCACCTCTAAGGGATCGAAAGCTTCCCGAGGTGATGTTATAATGTGTTCTGTTAACATGTTTTGCAACATTTTTGGGGGCATTGTGTTTTGCAACATTCTCTGGGGGTACAGTGAAAACTTTATTGAATTTCGGACATGAAAAGTGCTTGTGACTAGTGGGTTGGTGTGCACCACTGCACCGTTTCTTTTCTTTTTCACCGCTCTGCTTCCCCTAGCCCAAACGGGCGCTGTTTTCCCCACAGAACATCTGTGAACAGTGGAACTCTTGATCTGACGAACGCTGAACATGTGAGGGTCGGGAGCTAGCAAACTGGGGGGCTGTTGACTCCCTTCCCTGGGGAAGACCTTGTCAAACCGTCTTCTTCTTCCTCCTCGCTCCCTGAAGATGGGGATGAGGATGAGGTTGAGGAGCTGGCTGGACCGTCTGAGCTGCTGCAGGCGGATAGTTCTTCCTAGGCCAGGCAGATCTCTGTTCCTGTGCTCCGCTCTGACCCGCTGCACTCACGTTAGGTCTCTGCCGTTTCGGAATGCGAAAGTTGGGGGGTGGGCGGGCCGTCACCTGTGCGAAGGTCTGTCGGGGTGGCGGAGGTGGTGCAGTCTGCGTCTTTCTCGGCATACAGAGCTGCAAGGCCTCATCATCCCTCTTTTTCTCTTCGCATCTCTTTTGCATCAGCGTCAAAGCTGAGCCGAAAATGCCATCTGCAACCACCGGTGCGTCTAGGATGGCTTCTTTTTCCCTGTCAGAGAGATTAGCGAGATTAAGCCATCGTCCTCTCTCCTGGATAACCATTGTGGCCATGGCTTTCCCGGCGGCTTGAACCACGCATCTCTGAAGACGCAGAGAGAGATCCGTTACAACACAGATCTCTTCCCAGTGTGTCTGGCCTGGTATGGTAGACACTTCGTCCTGCAGCTCCGCTTGGTATGCGGTCAGCAGAGAGATTGCGTTCATAGCCCTTACAGAGAGCGCGACTGCTTTGTAAGCGCGTTCCGTCATGCTCGACTGGAAACAGTCTGCTTTCGATGGCAACGTCGGGTTTGCAGCCGCCGTGTGCTTCGGTTGCAGGTGCGCGGCAACTAATGGCTCCATGGGGGGCATTCGGAGAAGGCCCTCCTTTTCCATCACCTCAACATCTAGAACAGAGCCACCCTGCACGGGCATCTTGCTAGTGAACGGCTTGTCCTTCCACGTGACCGCGACCTCCTCCAGGAGCTCCGGGAAAACGGGAAGGAGCTGTCGTGCAGCCCGTTTTGCACTCGGCAGTCTCTTCCCCTCATAGCGAGACTTAGCAGTCTCTGCTACCACGGTCGGCCACGGAATATTAAGTTTCCCTGCAGCGCGTTTGCACACGTCCTGCAGATCAACACTGAGAAGCGGGGAGGATGGTGCCCCAACCGCCTCTTCCGTGGATCCCGCCGCAGCGAGGAGTTGTGCCGGGTGCGCAGGCCGAGGGAGGAATGGAGAATCTTCTAAGTCTTCCTCTTCGTCGGAGAGAAGAATGTCCGATTGCCCCTCTTCCTCAAAATCGACCGTGTCCTCTTCCTCATCCGTGCTGAGCAGACTGGAAAGAGGCATGCACGCATCGAGCTGTTCACTCCAGGATAGAGCTGCCGTGGTGGGCAGTTCTACAGGAATGGATACCTGCGGAGTGGCAGCTGGTGCAGGGCTAGGAGTCATGAGGGGATCCTGGTCCGACAGGCTAGCTTGGCGTGCTAGCCTGCGACGAAGGCTCTTCGTGGTGAAGCGTGCGCAGTGTTCACACGAGCTGGGACTCTCGATCGCCAGTTGAGCATGTTTCAGCCCGAGACATGCAGAGCAGACCTGGTGTGTGTCCTTGTTCCCGCATGAACAGAGTTGCACAGAATCTCCCTCACTAGCCTGGATAGTCTGCATTGCTGCAGCCATCGTAGTATCGAACAGTCCTTGTAATCGGCTGGAATGCAAATCGAAGGAGCCAGACGAAAACCGGCGTGGTGGCCAGTAATTCGTCTAAGAGTTCGTAAAAATTTTCCAAAGGCTTCTAGGCTTCTGGTGTGAAGCGAGAAGAGGTTTTTGAATGTCGTAATGACGTTGTGTTGCTCCTCTTATACGAAGGGGTGGGGTAGCCACTCCCAGACACAACGTCACGTCTGCCAGCCAATTGGGGCTGGCGTAATGTGATAGGGCTTCTGAGGAATACGCGGAAGGGGCGTATCCCATAGTGAGACACCGAAACGTATGCTTGAAAGAGAACATAAAAAAAGTCTGCAGATTCCGTGTGGCCCTGGTCATGATGTCACTGTGCATAACAGTGTTTTCCAGCCTGACGACAACTAATAATGTTTTACCCTTGTAACGTGGGCATAAAAACATTAATTAACAACACATTTTTTCTGAAATGTTTTAGTTGGATGTTTGTCTAATGTTTTTTTAAATGTAACTTGTTTCGGAATGTTCAGAAAACGTTCAAAAGTAACGTTTCCATAATGTGTGAAGAATGATACAATGGAATGATACAATCTTATTTTATTTAAATTTAATTTATTTATTTACTTTAATCGATTTAAATATAATGTAATAATTTATTATTTATTTATTTATTTTAATCATTGTATTTATTTATTTATTTTTATTTAATTAAAATTTTATTTATTTGAATCAAATTATGTTAATATATTGTATTTATTTATTTAAAATGTATTTATTTAAGTTTAATCTTATTTTTATTTAATTTATGTTTTGAGTTTAATCAAATTCATTTTATTTAAACATAAATATATACTTTTTTATTTAATGTATTAATTAATTAATTATTTATTTTAATTGTATTTTATTTGTTCCAAATTAATTTTATTCTGTTAATGTAATTTAATTTAATTTAATTTATGTTTTTAGTTTAATAAAATACTTTTCATTTATTTAAATACTATTTTATTTATTTGTTTAATGTATTCATTTATCTTTTTATTTAAAATTTTTTTTTAATAAATATCTAGCTATTTAATCAATATATTTGAATATAATGTTTTTTCATTATTATTCTCCTCACTATAGTCCGTGTAGCAGGATGAGATGACGGTTGCGTGTCAGATGCAGACGTGTCTTATCTAATGCCATGAAAGATTCTTTGTGCTCAAAAAGCTTTATCCTTTAATGAGTAATGCTTCCTGTTAATTATTCCTGAGGATCGTACTAATGCGATGAAAGAGGAATGCATCTGTAATAAGACGGGAATGCACAGAAGCGTCCCTCCTTTCCTGCATGCTCACGTAACGCAATATATAAGGTTTTAGGTTAACCTTCATCCTTCCCTCGGAGTTTTACCTGGAAAATATTGATTTAAAAATGTAACAATTGAGTGTTCAAGACCCCAGGACTTTTGTCGCACTTGAACCACAAATACACAAAAAATATTTGAATTGAGTTTTGTGGTTGAAATTTTAAAAAGTAACAAATCCTTCCCTCTCGTGTCTTTGACTCCCGTAGGAATGGATGTAATGTGAGGAATGCTTCAGTTCACATTGAAAAACCTAAAAATGCTTAAAATTCATACTAACAATGCTAAAACTTTACCAAAAAATGATTGTATAATGTCTACATGTGTATCTGAATGCACACTGAAGGAACTGACTTTAGGACCCAGAGGAACAGCTCATTTACTCCATATAGAGATATTAGGCCATGAAATATCATGTTATATAATTTATTTTCCACAAGAGGTCTGCAAAAACACATAATGTAAGATATTTTGAGCTGAATTAAAAGGTTTAGCCATGAAATTGTGTTATTTTGAATTAAAGTTGAAAAAATGTGAGGAATGTGCATAAATTACTATTTATTTATTATTTATTGATCAAATCTAGTAATTTAAAGGTAAATAAAATAAAAAATAGCAACAAAAAAACCCTCCAAAATGTATTATATAAATTAATTAATTATTTAATTAATTAATTAATTTTAAAAAAGCTTTCTGGACAAAAAAATTATATGTATATATAGGTTTTTTGGTCATTTTGACCCGGAGGGACGATGAAGGTTAGATGATATATTCTGCATGAATAATGAATAGAATCAATGTGAACAGAACACGCACCTGTAAGAGGTTCTCCTTTGGCGTGGCCAGTAGATTGACAGCTGAGGAGATCTTGAGAAGGAAACCGTGAGCCAGATCCCCGAGTCCGGCACTGTGAGCCCAGTCCATCAGCAGGTCCAGGTTAGCCCTGACCTGGACCCCACGGGACCAGTGGAAAAACGTCCCGCCGGACCCTTCACACGAGCAGAAGCATTGCTGAACATCAGCTCAAGGCACCGTCATTTATACAGCGCTTTTAACAATATGGATTGTTTTAAAGCAGCTTTACAGTGATAACAGGAGATTACAGTAACAGAGATTGTTTGGCTTTACAGCAGATCTAGAATAAAGTTATTGTCCAGATAAAGTTAGTTTTGATTGATTCACTTCCGTTGCAGAGATCATTAGTTATTAGCTCACGCACACACACACCCATTCGAAATTTTTTAAACGAGCCGTTCATTCATAACTACGCAAGATTGCTGTGAAAATACAGACTGGAAGTCAAAAGACAACGCGCGCAGCGCTGAAAAGGGGCGGGGCTACAGAAGGGCTATAGCAGCGCTGAAAAGGGGCGGGGCTACAGAAGGGCTATAGCAGCGCTGGAAAGGGGCGGGGCTACAGAAGGGCTATAGCAGTGCTGGAAAGGGGCGGGGCTACAGAAGGGCTATAGCAGCGCTGAAAAGGGGCGGGGCTACAGAAGGGCTATAGCAGCGCTGGAAAGGGGCGGGGCTACAGAAGGGCTATAGCAGTGCTGGAAAGGGGCGGGGCTACAGAAGGGCTATAGCAGCGCTGAAAAGGGGAGGGGCTACAGAAGGGCTATGTGATGTTGCGAGTGATGTTTGGAACAGCTCATTCTCACCTCTCTCCATCAGCAGGTTGAACAGCAGAGCGTTGATGAAGAAGAAGATGTAGGCGAAGAGTTGCTGTCGGATCTGTGGATGCACCTGGAAGACTCTGAGGACATGCAGTGTGTGTGTGCAGATGTGCAGGACTCGTCTCACGTCCTCGGGGACTTGCAGCGTCCCGCTCTCGGAGAACGCGTTGCTGTCCAGAAAGCCTGGCAGAAGCGGGTACAGCATCTGACAAACACACAGCAACACTCATCAGGCATCGTTACACACACACACCGTCATGAAGGACACGATACACACACAGCAACACTCACCAGGCATCGTTACACAACCACACAGAGATGAAAACACAGATCTGAATCATGAAGGACACAATACACACACAGCTACGACACTAAACGCATGTCGAGGTCAAGGTGGCCGCAAAGATATTCAGCTAAAAAAATGCATTATTTTATTTTATTTTAATATATATATAATTATTGTTTAAAAAAATTTTAATTTAATTTTGATATTTTATTATTATTTGTTTAAAATTTTATTTAGATATTTTTTTGTATTTATTATTATGAATTTAATTTAATAATTTGTCCATCTCTGCAAAGCTGGTTTGGAATTATTTTTATTGTTAAAAAATTATTTAAATACATTTTAATTAACTTAAAAAAATGTTAGTGTCTAAGTGTCTAAGACTGCTCTGATGTTGAGATAAACGAGACTCTGTTGACTGAATACAAATACAATGTTATCACATAATATTTTAATCATTTGTAAGTCAGGAAAAAAAGTTACAAAAAGTAAAAAATATTTATATTATTATGAGTATTGTTATGAAATAGCATTATAATAATTTGTCGCATAGCCTATCTGAACATTATACTTGTTATGCTGATCTTTTAGAGATGCACCGATTGATCGTCTGTGACGGAATTGGACGATCTCCACGTGATCGGTGATCGGCGGTCGGTCTGACATGAGCCGATGTTATGCCGGTTAAAGCGCTCGGGCGCCGCATGATCAGCATCACACGAGCACACGGGACACACATGTAGGGAACCTCGTGAATTACGGCCGTTTCAGATCGCAAGAGCGAGCGGCACATATTTTTTCGGCGTGTAACGTTATGTTCATCACAGCGGGAGCGGTGTCGGCGCAGAGTCTATTTTGCTGCACAGCTCACGCTCAATTAAAGTGAAAACACACTTTTGATGGACAAAATAAATATGATTTCACACAAAAAGTGCCTAAAATGTACATAATTTTCATGTCTAGTGTGTTTTAACAAGAACTGGAGGCTATGTCAGACCTCATAAAATGTATAGAAAATTTACCCATTTAAACTCGTCTTAATTATTCAGTTTGGGTAAAACTATATGGTGTTTTCTAAAAAAAAAAAATGTGTGTGTGTTGTAAAGTGGTTAGAAAAAATGAAATCTGTATCGGCAGGTCAAACTCAATGAAAAATTTAAATCTGCCTCGAAAATTGTCATCGGTTCATCTCTATAATCATGTCAGGACTCTGGTTTGATCTTCAGCCTTTCTGCTGTGTTTGTCTTGTGTCTTGATTGTCAGTTCACCTCACTCTACCATCACAGCTGAATCCCGTCCTAATCAGTGCTCTCACTCTCATTACTCACACACCTGTTCCCCATTTTCTGCACTGATTTTCTGCTTCTCTCTTTCTTTGGTTATCTGTCAGTGTGTCTTGGTTTCTGTCCGTTTCACCACTGTCCCCTTGCCTGAAAGTCTTGTTTTGGTTGCTTCTAAACATTTAAAGCCTTGTCTGATTATTTTAATCCTGTTTTGTTGTTTATTTGCCTAGTTCCTGTTACCTATCTCCACTCAGCTTGCTCACCCGGTTTTTGACCCCCCGCTCTCGTCCTGGACTATTGCCTTGGTTTCTTCCTTAATACTGTTGGCCTGCTACTGGTTTTGACCTCAGCCCGTCCATTGGATTTTGCCTCTGTCTCGCCCTCTTACTTGGTGGCTCGGCTACTAGTTATTTTATGTTTTGTATTTTCATTCTTTTTTTTTGGACAATAAATCCTGTTCTCAATTGATCTGCTCTTGGGTCCTGTTCTCTGCACCACCCTAACAAATCATTCTGGTATCAAACACCATCACATAATCTGATGTTCACCTACAGGTTTTCTTTCTTTATTTCTACATTTACCGTAGTTTTGTCGATGGGTTTAATAACACATCCTGCAAAAGGGGCCTTGGCCAGAACCTAGAGGTGTTTGGCAATTCGGTAACAATTTATTTTAAGGTGTCTTATGTGTTACAGTGTAATTGTACATTAAAGTACTGAGTAATATAACTACATGTACTTACTATAGGGTTAGGATTAGGGTTAGTTGCATGTAATTATGCATCATTTATAGTTATTACTATATGTAACAAAGACTGAGTGTTACCGACAATTCTTTTTTTTCTAATGGAATATTGCAGTGATTATCAATAATGATTTATCGGTGCTCATCATTATTGTGTTAATAATCTCGAATCAGAATAAGTTCCTCTTGCAGATTCTCTTCTCTGATGATGTGGGCGGGGCTATAACCTGTCACTCACATGACATCAGCCAATAGCAAACCACAACCATCCAATCAGCTCTCCACAGACACAATCAAGCCCCGCCCACGTGTTCTCGTTCCAGAAGCGTTTCACTCGATAAACGACACAATAGAGGAGAAAAGACTTCATGAGGACTTTAAAGGCAAGATAATCCATAGTTCTTATCAGAAAAGAAGGCAACAGAACTTCCTGCAAGCTCAGTGTTAGACATGACCTCACTGTCTGCGATAAGATACGCTTCTTCATCATCCTCTGGTCTTCATCATTACAGGCTCAGGGTCACTGACCCAAAGACCAACAACCACAAGCTTTCTTTCTCTTCATCTCGCATCCTTCCTTCCCGCTAATGCTAATGACCCTAAACGACTCTAATACAAGAAGTTGATTGTCTGCCCTCGTGAAAAAAGGAAGCTTTATTGTATTTGAAATATATTCCCTTTTTCAATAGAACGTTGCAAATATACTAACAAGATTTGTTACTATCTTTAAATATATTAAAAGCATATTAGCATCGTGCTTTTACCTATTTTCACAATGCAACTTTTAACACACTTTAAAATAATTGTACTTTAGTATATTTTCTAAAAATATATTTTAGAAAAATATACTTTAAGTGAAAATGCAGAAAAAAGTGAATTTATTTGCACTTTATTAAAAATATATTTGTAACTGTGTGCTGAAAATGATCATTGTAACAATGCATTGAAAGAATACTTTCAAAAAAATTCTACAGTATTTTGTACAAAGTATAGCTAAGTAATATTTGTTTATTAATGTGCATTTGTTATTGAAGACAAAGTGTACAATTTGTAGTATTTGGAATAAGTAAGGTATTACTGAGCATATACTTTTTACTCGAATATAATACACGTATGGTATGTTGCTTGTGTGTTTAAAAGACACTCGTGATGAATGTAATGTACTTGTAACACAAACGAAGGACACTTTAATATCACTAATCAAGCATGTAATTAGTCCCGACACAGGCATATACTTAAAGTATACTTGAAGTTGCACACAAAAGTACACTAAATACACTAAAGGTTATGCTTTACTACAATTTAATTAAAACGAAAATATATTTAGCACAAATGAATTTAAATGAATTGTTCCAAAATAGCACACTTTAAATGAACACTGATAATTAGTGTGACTGGGAGTATTCACGTAACACTTTACAATACGGTTCATTAATTAACATGAACTAAGAATGAACAATGCTTCATAGTTAGTATTAATTTCAAAGTAGGCTACTAATACGCTGTCAAAATCAAAGGTAATCAGGTAAAACAGGAAGTATCCTGAAATGGTCTGGCTGTGAGTATTCTTAGCATATTTAATTTTTCCCCCGCGTGGATGAAGATGAAACACATGTGTCCGGCAGATCTCGGTGTCCATCAACACTTCATACTCCAGCAATAAGCATGTAGATCATCTCCAGCTGGCGGAGGGAGAGATTCGAGTTGGAGAATCCCTGAACGAGTCCTGTATGAGGCACACGCCGCAGAAACACAATGCTGGTTTTGTTCCGAGTGGAGTTGTGCAGACAGACAGCTGGATCAGGCTCGGCCCCGCTGACCGCCGTACGTATAGACCCGCGTCGCACACACACACACACACACACACACACACACACACACGCTCTTGGCAGGCGCCGGACGCTTTGGCAGCGCCTTTAGAAAGTATTCTCCCAAAACCATAAAGTGGAAAAAGTGAGGCTTACAACCAAACTGCTTCCTTTAAATCCGGGAACTAAGACTGAGTTTCACGTATAAATGTTCTCATATTGTCATTTCACTGGTCACTTCACAATATATTAAAAGGATTAGATGAAAATTAAGTCATTGTTTACTCATGTTGTTGAGGGCCGGATGGGAAATGGGAAAAACACACTGCTACAGTGAAAAATGTACAGTGAAAAGACTAATTTTTCAAAAAAAAAAAAAATTCTTTTTTATTAGGGATGCTCCGAATATAATTTTTCATGGCTGAATCCGATACCAATAGCCTTTTTTTTCTTAGTTTAAAGTCCCTCTGTAGTCAATCATTTTATCCCTAAAACTCATCTTTGATCACCAAAATTATGTATTTAAACGTTTTTTCCCTTGAAAAAATGCCTTAAAATATCTTGAATGTAACTCGACACCCTTGCCTCATTTAGTATGCGTGGTTCTATGAATATGCAAATGAGCCCCGCCTCCACTCACTCCCTCACTCAGAGATCCACTGGTTGACGATCACACGTTGATCTGATTGGTTAAGGGAGTTTGTGATGTCAGAAACAGTGTCCTTGATTCCAACTAAATGAACTGATATTCCTTTACATTTAGAAAGATTTTTAAAACCAAAAATCGCTATATCATTATAGTTATTGTCCCTGGTGTGAACGGCCCATTTCTATCTAATGGTTTGGACAACCCTAATTTTTGAATAACAGTTTAAACAATGGCTCATGAAAATATTTGTATTTATTTATTTTAATTTAAATGTAATATTAAGAATCTTTTTCCTTGTCACTGTCATCTGTGACTTGTTGACTGGCAATATTCTCAGTAAAGCTGATTCAAAAAGATTTTAATTCAAATATGATGCATATATTGAAACATCCTATCCAGTTGAGAACATTTCTCTTCATCTAACATTAACTGAATTAAATTTCATCTAACATTAATGGAGTTTTAGGACACCATTAGGTCACCTGATGGAGTTTTAGGACATCATTGGGTCACCTGATGGAGTTTTAGGACACCATTGGGTCACCTGATGGAGTTTTAGGACATCATTGGGTCACCTGATGGAGTTTTAGGACACCATTGGGTCACCTGATGGAGTTTTAGGACACCATTAGGACACCATTGGGTCACCTGATGGAGTTTTAGGACACCATTGGGTCACCTGATGGAGTTTTAGGACACCATTGGGTCACCTGATGGAGTTTTAGGACACCATTGGGTCACTTGATGGAGTTTTAGGACACCATTGGGTCACTTGATGGAGTTTTAGGACATCATTGGGTCACTTGATGGAGTTTTAGGACACCATTGGGTCACTTGATGGAGTTTTAGGACACCATTGGGTCACCTGATGGAGTTTTAGGACACCATTAGGTCACTTGATGGAGTTTTAGGACACAATTGGGTCACTTGATGGAGTTTTAGGACACCATCAGGTCACCTGATGGAGTTTTAGGACATCATTGGGTCACCTGATGGAGTTTTAGGACACCATTGGGTCACCTGATGGAGTTTTAGGACACCATTGGGTCACTTGATGGAGTTTTAGGACATCATTGGGTCACTTGATGGAGTTTTAGGACACCATTGGGTCACTTGATGGAGTTTTAGGACACCATTGGGTCACCTGATGGAGTTTTAGGACACCATTGGGTCACTTGATGGAGTTTTAGGACATCATTGGGTCACTTGATGGAGTTTTAGGACACCATTGGGTCACTTGATGGAGTTTTAGGACACCATTGGGTCACTTGATGGAGTTTTAGGACATCATTGGGTCACTTGATGGAGTTTTAGGACACCATTGGGTCACCTGATGGAGTTTTAGGACACCATTGGGTCACCTGATGGAGTTTTAGGACACCATTGGGTCACTTGATGGAGTTTTAGGACACCATTGGGTCACTTGATGGAGTTTTAGGACACCATTAGGTCACTTGATGGAGTTTTGGGACACCATTGGGTCACTTGATGGAGTTTTGGGACACCATTGGGTCACTTGGTGGAGTGTTAGGACACCATTGGGTCACTTGATGGAGTTTTAGGACACCATTGGGTCACCTGATGGAGTTTTAGGACACCATTGGGTCACTTGATGGAGTTTTAGGACACCATTAGGTCACCTGATGGAGTTTTAGGACATCATTAGGTCACTTAGATCACTTGATGGAGTTTTAGGACACCATTGGGTCACTTGATGGAGTTTTAGGACACCATTAGGTCACTTAGGTCACCTGATGGAGTTTTAGGACACCATTAGGTCACCTGATGGAGTTTTAGGACACCATTAGGTCACTTAGGTCACTTGATGGAGTTTTAGGACACCATTAGGTCACTTAGGTCACTTGATGGAGTTTTAGGACACCATTGGGTCACCTGATGGAGTTTTAGGACACCATTGGGTCACTTGATGGAGTTTTAGGACACCATTGGGTCACTTGATGGAGTTTTGGGACACCATTGGGTCACTTGGTGGAGTTTTAGGACACCATTGGGTCACTTGATGGAGTTTTAGGACACCATTGGGTCACTTGATAGAGTTTTAGGACACCATTAGATCACCTGATGGAGTTTTAGGACACCATTAGGTCACCTGATGGAGTTTTAGGACATTATTAGGTCACTTAGATCACTTGATGGAGTTTTAGGACACCATTGGGTCACTTGATGGAGTTTTAGGACACCATTAGGTCACTTAGGTCACCTGATGGAGTTTTAGGACACCATTAGGTCACCTGATGGAGTTTTAGGACACCATTAGGTCACTTAGGTCACTTGATGGAGTTTTAGGACACCATTAGGTCACTTAGGTCACTTGATGGAGTTTTAGGACACCATTGGGTCACTTGATGGAGTTTTGGGACACCATTGGGTCACTTGGTGGAGTTTTAGGACACCATTGGGTCACTTGATGGAGTTTTAGGACACCATTGGGTCACTTGATGGAGTTTTAGGACACCATTAGATCACCTGATGGAGTTTTAGGACACCATTGGGTCACTTGGTGGAGTTTTAGGACACCATTGGGTCACTTGGTGGAGTTTTAGGACACCATTGGGTCACTTGATGGAGTTTTAGGACACCATTGGGTCACCTGATTGAGTTTTAGGACACCATTGGGTCACTTGATGGAGTTTTAGGACACCATTAGGTCACTTAGATCACTTGATGGAGTTTTAGGACACCATTGGGTCACCTGATGGAGTTTTAGGACACCATTAGATCACCTGATGGAGTTTTAGGACACCATTAGGTCACCTGATGGAGTTTTAGGACATCATTAGGTCACTTAGATCACTTGATGGAGTTTTAGGACACCATTGGGTCACTTGATGGAGTTTTAGGACACCATTAGGTCACTTAGGTCACCTGATGGAGTTTTAGGACACCATTAGGTCACCTGATGGAGTTTTAGGACACCATTAGGTCACTTAGGTCACTTGATGGAGTTTTAGGACACCATTAGGTCACTTAGGTCAGTTGATGGAGTTTTAGGACACCATTGGGTCACCTGATGGAGTTTTAGGACACCATTGGGTCACTTGATGGAGTTTTAGGACACCATTGGGTCACTTGATGGAGTTTTGGGACACCATTGGGTCACTTGGTGGAGTTTTAGGACACCATTGGGTCACTTGATGGAGTTTTAGGACACCATTGGGTCACTTGATGGAGTTTTAGGACACCATTGGGTCACTTGATGGAGTTTTAGGACACCATTGGGTCACTTGGTGGAGTTTTAGGACACCATTGGGTCACTTGGTGGAGTTTTAGGACACCATTGGGTCACCTGATGGAGTTTTAGGACACCATTGGGTCACTTGATGGAGTTTTAGGACACCATTAGGTCACCTGATGGAGTTTTAGGACACCATTGGGTCACTTGATGGAGTTTTAGGACACCATTAGGTCACCTGATGGAGTTTTAGGACACCATTAGGTCACCTGATGGAGTTTTTCGGTTCCTTGCCACTGTTGCCTTTGGCTTGCTCAGTTGGGGATACTCAAATTAATTAACCAATCATTAATACCATTGATCAGCCCTACCAAACGTGGAGGTCGAACATTGTTATGTTGTCTTGATTGATACTGTGAAGCTGCTTTGATACAATCTATATTGTGAAAAGCGCTATATAAATATACTTGACTTGACTTGAATACAAAATAAAAGTGACCATGTTGTGTCCATCACTGGGAATCACCAACAAAACGTGCTTTTATTAGTTTAAGCCGACCGCCAGCTGTTTCCTTCTCAGCGAGATACGATCACACACATGAGAAAACAGAGCCTGTTATTGTAGCCGTAAAACATCAGTTTGCTTTCCAACCCGTCGTGTTTGTTTTTGATTCAATTTTCCTATTGAAAATATTGACCTCATAATGGAGCGCTGGCACTGTGCAAGCACAGAAAAGGACATTTTGCCAAGCTTTTAAAGAATAAAATGTCATTTACAGCTTCGTGCCACCAGTGCAAACCACGGTTTAATCATTTCCACTCTCAATAAATGCACATCAATAAAAACATTTCTCAGAATCAAAATGCTAGGATGAAAAAGGAATTTGTCCTCAAGGAAAATTCCCACGATTAACTTTTTGATTTACTTTATTGCATGCTAAATGTGATTATCTTTATAATGAATACAAATAAGTCAAGGATAATGCTAATTTACTAAATAAATACAAATGTTCCCATGTTAGCATCATTACGGGGTTTGGCCTTTAATATTCAAACAAACTTGTTGGTGTGAAATATGAGAAAGTGAAACAAACTGCATATGTTTGCATTAATAGCTGGCCAGAAATACGGTTCACGCTCCAATAAACCTAATTTTCTGTTTCCACAGAAAAGCACAAAACGTTGGACGTCGTATTGCACTAAATCAGATCACAGCCATTCAAAGAGTCTCTTGGAACAAAGATGAATTATAATTTCCTAAAGGGCGAGTCGTTTGAGGACTTTCCCATGCAGAATACAAATCAATCCTAAATCCGGGCTTTGCCAAATTACGTCTGAACATTGAAGGAGAGTCTGTGAGAAACAAGCTTTTACAATATAACTGAGGATGCGTTTCATCGTTTTAGGGCCTTAGGTCAAAGGGTTTATATATGTACACTATCATTTAAAAGTTTGGGGTCGGTAAGATTTTTAAATTGCTCACTGAGGCTGCATTTATTTGATAATACATACAGTAAAAACAGTGAAATATTATTGCAATTTGAAATGTCTGTTTCTATGTGAATATATAGTAAAGTGTAATTTATTCCTGTGATGTTCATCATCATTACTCCAGTCTTCAGTGTCACATGATCCTTCAGAAATCAGGATAATATGATGATTTAATGCTCAAGAAACATTTATGATTATTATCAGTGTTGAAAACAGTTGTGCTCCATTTTATTTTTCAGGATTCTTTGATGAATAGAAAATCCACAAAACCACAACATTTTGTTACATTATGAATGTATTACTATTACTTTTGAGCATTTTTTAATTTAATGTGTCCTTGCTGAATATAAGTATTACTTTCTTAAACTAAAAAAAAACAATCTTATTGAACAGTATTGTATCTAGTTTCGCAGATAAAAATGAATTGGGTCAACACATGAATTTATGAAGTCCCCTGTGGTGAAAATCCAGCTTTTAATGTTGTTTATATGTCTGTGGTGTTTTTAATATGCTTTAACACACACATGTGTAAGTTCATAAGTCGACAGCATTGCTGAGTATTTCCTCCTTAAAACTGCAGTGAACCAAAGACAGTCTCAAAAACACGGTGTGAAATCGCTGGTGTTTCTGACGTCACAAACGACCTTGTAACCAATCAGATCAACGTGTGATCGTCAACCAGTGGATCTCTGAGTGAGTGAGTGAGTGGAGGCGGGGCTCATTTGCGTATTCATAGAACCGCGTATACTAAATGAGGCAAGGGTGTCGAGTTACATTCAAGATATTTTACGGCATGAAGATGAAAAAACTTTTAAATATGTCAGTTTGGTGACAAAGATGAGTTTTAAGGAATAAAATGATTACGTACAGGGAGACTTTCAAATACTTAAGTGTTGTTCACTAACATATATAGTTGGAGTAGGAGGAGCTGACTGAATAAAAAAAAGAACATCATATCAAAACAACTTGTGTTTATCTCTGTTTCCTGCTTATACTTGAATGCACAAATTGATCCAAAATAAGAGCACACTCATTCAGCAGAAGAAATGCTAAACTCTATAATTCCCCTCCGTCCCTCAGTGTAAGAGAGACATCAGCGGACAGCACTCGCCTCACGAGGGAAGACAAACGAGGTTTGATGCACACAAAAACTGCCACTGAAACAACAGATTCTGTCGGGATTTGACTATAAATCTGCCAACAGTAATGAGAAGGTTCTAATTGTAAGCTAAAACTAAAACCATAAAAAACTTTTGCTAGTTGAAATAAAATAAATTAAAACTAAACTTATTTATTTTTTTCAGCTATAGTAGCCATGGCAACACTTATTTTCACTTTCATTTAGTTTAAATTGATGTACTAAACTAAGTTATATAGAAATATTAAATAAAATGACAAAACACATAACTTTAAATAAAATTTAAATTTAAATTTATTCCGATGTAGAGCAATATTTTACTATATATTTTTTTTTATCAGGTTGAGTGAATTATTCAATGATTCATAAATCCTTCACTTGTTTCATTACTGGATGAATCAGCATTTTTAAATAAATTTCTTGAATGAATGATTCAATTATTCACTCATAAAGACTTCACTTGTTTCATTACTGGATGAATCTGCGTTTTTGAACGAATTTCTTGATTGAATGATTCAATTATTCACTCATAAAGACTTCACTTGTTTCATTACTGGATGAATCTGCGTTTTTGAACGAATTTCTTGATAGAATGATTCAATTATTCACTCATAAAGACTTCACTTGTTTAAATAGACAGTAAAAGAAATGGACACAGCGACCCCATAGCCTTCAACGGAGCAAAGTGAAGTCAATTAGAAGCACTCATGCTGCGTCCCAATTCGCATACTATCCGTCCTAAAATAGTATTCGAAAATAGAATTAGTACGTCCCAAATCGTAGTATGTTGAAATGAGTGTTCCAGAGAGACCCGGATGGTCTACTATATCCGGTCAGAATCCGAAGTGTAGATCGATGCGCTCTAACGGCTGATAAAGACCCACGACGGGCAGATGAAAGAGCTATTACACTTCTCTCAGAAACGGTAGGAAATTAAATTAGATTGAATGGAGGATTGTAACTGTGACAAGATGATTGACAGGGCAGTTTACGGTGACGGCGCACGCGACAGAGCTGTCTGTTAAAGATGACGGAGTAGTGTGTCCCAAAGCTTGCCTACTCTTTTGCTACACACTCAAAAGTATGTACTTTTTCTTCACAAAAAGAGTACATACTTTTAGGGCGTAGTATAAGTAGGCGAATCGGGACGCAGCCTCACTTCCTGTGCGCGTGCTTCTACTTCTGTCTATCCGGTAATTTCTCTACTGTGCGACAGAGAGTCGCGTGTAATGACGCAATCGTTAGCCTATTTTTACAAAAACTGCTTCTACGAGGCCATAACGTAAGATACAAGGTAATGGAGCCCTTTATACATTGTCGTGTTTCTTTAGAAATAAACAATGGACAAATGGAGTCTTTAAACGCCTCAGATGTAAAGTTATTCGCTGTTAAAGTGACGCAAAAATGAATGGGAGTCAATGGGATGCTAACAGCAGGTGAAGGCTTGTTAGCCAATGGCGGCGCCCTGGCAGACTTCAGTTTCTGACTGGTAGATTACCCCCTTGCTTGTTTCATTACTGGATGAATCTGTGTTTTTGAACAAATTTCTTGAATGAATGATTCAATGATTCACTCATAAAGACTTCACTTGTTTCATTACTGGATGAATCTGCGTTTTTTATCGAATCGCTTGAATGAATGATTCATTAATTCATAAAGACATCAAATGTTTCATTACTGGATGAATCAGCATTTTTGAACGAATCTCTTGAATGAATGATTCAATGACACATTTTTAACAGTCACTTGTCGCCACCTACTGGTGTAACAATATAACTGATACAATCTTTTTTTGAACTGTCAAGTTACTTTCAAAAGGTGATTTACTCTATTTTGATCACTAACGTAGACATCAGTGTTTATATCTGAACAATAAACTTTTATACCGGTACTTCTGTGATAGTCTGAATACAGTGGTGTCTAAAAGTCTGAGACCACTAGTGAAACAGATATGAAGATCTCACACATGTATGATACACTAGATTCATTCATATCCACAAGCCAAGAAGGTTCATCGAGGTCACACGCAAGCAAGACATCTGGAAGCGTTTGAGATCGATTCTGCGTTCAACCACATTCACAAGGCCAGTGTTTTCCTAGGCCTGCTAACCTGACTTCCTGATAATGAGTTATTCTTCACAGACAGCCGCACTGAAACACGCTTACAGCGCTCTTTTGCCTAAAGATAGAGTCTGATTATTGTTCTTATGTACAATCTGTAATACAATCGAGTTGATTATATGTAACAAATGCTTTTGGGGTGTAATGAAAGATGGTGACCCTATTTTCACTGCATTGACATCGTCTAGTCTGCTTTAAGTCCCCCTGTAGTCAATAATTTTATCCCTTAAAACTCATCTTTGATCACCAAAGTTACATATATATATAAATGTTTTATCCTCAAACCTAAAAAAAAATGTCTTGCCTTAAAATATCTTGAATGTAACTCGACACCCTCACCTCATTTAGTATACGCGGTTCTATAAATATGCAAATGAGCCCCGCCTCCACTCACTCACTCACTCAGAGATCCACTGGTTGGCGATCACACGTTGATCTGATTGGTTACAAGGTCGTTTGTGACGTCAGAAACACCAGCGATTTCACACCGTGTTTTTGAGACTGTCTTTGGTTCACTGCAGTTTTAAGGAGGAAATACTCAGCAATGCTGTCGACTTATGAACTTACAGATTGAAATAAAAACAACATTAAAAGCTTGATTTTCACCACAGGGGGACTTTAACAGCTTAAACAAAATGGATAGTTCACCTAAAACAACATTGGACCCCATTGGCTTTCATTGTATGGACAAAAAAACACTTGCACAAACAGAAACAGAAATTTTTGGTTGAATTGTCTCTTTAAGTATGAAGATGTGCTGACCTTGGTGAGATAATAGACACACTGCTGGAAGGTGAACATAAGAACCTCCTCCAGAACCGTCATGGCCTCTTCGCTGGCCGACCGCACCGACGAAAGCCGAAGCTCCAGAACCGCTAAAATACAACCAGAGACATGCAAAGCCATTGAATCTGAACCGACACATCACATTATTCTAGTGCTGTCAATCAATTCAAAAAAATTAACTTGATTAATCACACATTTTTCTGTGATTAATAGCGATTAATCACAATTAAAAACACGTTTATATGTTTTAAATATATTTTATAATTTAATAATTTCACAGTTAATCTCAAATTGATGTAGAAACAACATAAACACAGTTTAATCCTTGTTTAATGGAATCTTTTTATGAATAAAGGCCAGCATTACTGATATTAATACAGCTACTGATGTCTCAATGAAATATATTTCCCCGATATTTTGAACTTTAATTATAGCCTTTCAACATTATAGAAAGCCCACAATTTTTTTGAAACATTTATTAGGCTTCAAAAAATATAATAACTTTTCATTTAAGTGAACTTCAAACAATCCTCACATAAATTGAATAAAGTTCAATTTGCTATTACAATACAGAAATGTAATAAAGTTATCAAACTATCAAAATATAGACTAATCCTTATTAACGCTACAAAAGCAGGGAGATTCTTTTATTAACTTTAATGACACACAGCATTAGTGGCTGCTGTCCCTTTAAGACCTGCTGACAGAGACTCGGATCTCACACGCGTCTCGCTCTCTCGCAACTCTTTCCGTTCATTTAAGACTTTATCAACTCATTTAAGACTCTCATGAGGATATTCGACAAAACGAAAATTTGGCATAAATGTGTGTGTTATTGTTCGTGATACTGGCACGCGTCTTTCTGTGTGAGGTGTGTGTGTCACATAGACAGGACATTCACAGGCAGCACATTCTCTTTTGTCTTGTTGCACTTGAATGCATGAACAAGAGCGTGATCATATATCTAATGTAATGCTATGGATGACAGTAAAAATATTACAGTAATCGCATGTCCTTAACCCAACTGTCCTTATGAAGTGAGTTTTGAGTAAAAGCGTGTTATTAAATGTTGTCTTTTGTTGGACAAGATGTTCATAAATGCGTCTCATGTCTGGAAAGATGTTTGACGCGTGTTGCTTTTCCAAATGCACATTATAAGCGACTCAAACTCAGTGCTCAGTGAGACGCGTTTACTGAGCCGTGCTTCACTGACAAGCTGCACATGACTAATAATCACAGACTTTACCATTTCATAATCGCGATAAGCCAAGTGCGATTACATGAAAATCAAGATTAATCGTGGAGATTTTGAACTCTACCAATGCAGTCTTCCTCCTCCTCCTCTTCCTCCTGAGAGATCCCATGCAGAAGACGAGGAAGATCCTGCTGGATGAAGTGAAGGATCTCGATGGAGTTGGCCATCCACAGGACCAGCGGCTCCAGACCCCGGATCAGCCGGTCTTCTGCGTCTGAATCACGTCTGCGTGCGTCACAAGAGCCAGGAAAATCTGGTTTTAATGTAAGCTGTGCCTGAGATATTGAATTTTAATTCCTCTGGTTATGAAGTGATGAGAAACAAGTTCCCGTTCTTACATTTTAGGCTGCAACGCTGCAAGTTCTTTCGCCTCTTCCTGTATTAAGGTATAAAAGATACACAACACAGCAACATTTTATAGCGTGATGAATCTTGCATTTTTTTGCATCTTTGCATCTTTTCATTTACTGACCCTTTTGTAGCTCAAATCCATTTTTCACAAAACAAAAGGAGAAAATTTGAAGACTTTTCCATGCAGTTACAATGAGAACCGAAGCCTTTATGTTTTATAAAGAATGAAAAAGCACCATAAAAGTAATTCATTACACTTAGGGATGAAATATGACCATTTCGGCCGATACCGATAATTTCCTTTTTTGAAGTGATTCAATCATATTTCAAGCAATTCAAAACCATCATGTTTAACATCTAAAGTGTCTCAGCTGAAGGAAATAATACATCATTTATCGGTTTTTAATACATCGGCCAAATTTTCTTATCAGGCCGATACCGATATGATGGCCGATATATCGTGCATCCCTAATAACACTTGCCTCGTATGCTATATTAAAAGTACAGTCCTCAAATATAAACGGATAGTTCACCCAAAAATGGAAATTTTGTCATAATTTATTCTCCTTCATGTCATTACAAGCCTGAAGGACTTTCGTTGTCCTGCTGAACATAAAATAATACATTTAGAAGAATCTTCAGCTTCGCTTCCCATTGACTTACATTGTAATTTTTGCCCATACAGTGGAAGTCAATGGGAACCAAAATGGTTTAGTATATCAAAATCTTATTTTGCGTTCCACAAAAGAAAGAAAGGTTTGAAATGGCATGAGGGAAAGTAAATAATGACACAATGTTCATTGGGATGAACTATCTCTTTAATAGGCCAGATTTTTCAGCGACTCTTTCTGCATGTTACATCATTACACCAGTAGTCTTTAAGAATCAGTTATTAACTCAACAGATTCATTCAAAACTTTGATTCAGTCGGGAACAAAACAAGAGTCATTGAATCATTCACTAAGCCAATTCATTTCACCATCTGATTAATTCAGGAATTAATCATACTAATAATTGAAAAAATAATTCATAAAATGTTTAAAAATAATATAAATGTACAAGCTTTTTTTACTCGCACAATATTGACACAAGTTAAGTTAAATTAAGTACGTTGAAATGACTGAACAGACTGACCCACACGAGCGTCTGAAGCTGATTGGCTGTGTGTAACAGGAGTCTTCGGAGGGCCGGCATTGAGAAGTGATTGACAGATTGCTGGAAACACAAACACAGCAGGAACGCAGCGCTCAGTTTGTGTGTGTCTTTATCCCGGTGAACCGTGGAGAAGATCTCCTCCAGGACCCGGGATTCATGTTCAACATCATACGCCAGAGCCAGCTCTGCTCCCTCAGGGTCTCTGAAGCCTCGAGGCCTTCTGGATTTCTCTGACAGCACACACACTTGACAGAGAGTTGGGCGTTCAGAAGTCGGGTCTTTATACATGAAGAGGTAGTGATCTCCCAAACCGATGACGTCTCCCGAGCGCAGCTCCACCTCGTGACGGACAGCGGATCCGTTCCGCTTCACTTCGGCTCCGTCGAGGGGTTTCAGGAGTGTGTTCACGTCGAGGGGTTTCGGGAGTGTGTTCACGTCAAGGCGTCGAACGAGACAGTGACGAGGAAGCAGATCCGGAGCCCAGAGATTCAGGCGTTCTGACTCGCTCTCGCTCTCGGTCTGATCGACACGCCGTCCGAATACTGAGCTGCTGTTGATCAGGGGATAGATGACAAAATCCTGAGGAGACGAGGAAATACATTATGTAAGTGATAATGTACATCCAGCCGGTCGTTATCTCAGAATAAACCCGACAGGGTGATCAGGATCAGGTCTTCATCAGCCTGAAGGGGTTTATTCTGAGATACACACACACACACACACACACACACACACACACACATGTCTGGTTCGCTATCTTTGTGGGGACTCTCCATAGGCGTAATGGTTTTTATACTGTACAAACTATATTTTCTGTCCCCTTACACACACACACACACACACACACACACACACACACACACACACACACTGCCCCTGTCCCTAAACCTACCCATCACAGGAGACATTCTGCATTTTTACATTTTCAAAAAACATTACTTAGTGTGATTTATACGCTGTTCTCCTCATGGGGACCGCTGACTGGTCCCCACAATGTAGGTGATTTCAGGTTTTACTATACTTTTGGGGACATTTGGTCCCCACAATGTAATATAAACACGAGCACACACACACACACACACACACACACACACACACCTGAAGGGGTTTATTCTGAGATAACACACACACACCTGAAGGGGGTTTATCCTGAGATAACACACACACACACACACACACCTGAAGGGGGTTTATTCTGAGATAACACACACACACACACACACACCTGAAGGGGGTTTATTCTGAGATAACACACACACACACACCTGAAGGGGGTTTATTCTGAGATAACACACACACACACACACCTGAAGGGGGTTTATTCTGAGATAACACACACACACACACACACACCTGAAGGGGGTTTATTCTGAGATAACACACACACACACCACACACCTGAAGGCGGTTTATTCTGAGATAACACACACACACACACACACACACCTGAAGGGGGTTTATTCTGAGATAACACACACACACACACACACACATACACCTAAAGTGGGTTTATTCTAGTGTGTGTGTGTGTGTGTGTGTGTGTGTGTGTGCTCTTGTTTATGTGATTTATGAGGACACAAATGTGTATAATGACATGCATATTACACTGGTATTACAACTTACACGTGGTTTATGAGGACATTTCATGAGTCCTCATATTTCAAATAGCTTAAAAAACAATGTTTTATTAAAAAATGTAAAAATGCAGAACGTCTCCTGTGATGGGCAGGGTTAGGGACAGGGGCAGTGTGTGTGTGTGTGTGTGTGTGTGTAAGGGGATAGAATATACAGTTTGTCCAGTATAAAAACCATTACGCCTATGGAATGTCCTCACAAGTATAGCAAAACAAAGCTGTGTGTGTGTGTGTGCATGTATCTGTGTGATCATTTACGGCGGATCATCACTCCATATACACAGATAATCTGTCAGGAAATGTGTTCAGTCTCTGGACGCATCACTTCCTGTCCAACACTGGGCCTGTTTTTACATACGTGGTCATTTTTCATGCCATTTTTCCTCTGTTTGGCACATTCTGTTATTTTCCAGTGGAATCGAAGGGATATGGGATCATTTTTTTCCACAGTGCATTTACGTCACCTGTGTTGTATTAGCCAGTTTAAAGGGAGTGTATCGTTGTGATTGTAAGATTGTAAAATCTGATCAGTGACTGAATTATGATCCTAAAACAAAGAGTGAAAATCCCTATCATTCTGCATCTTAGTGTAACATAACAGATTGATAACTAACAACATCAGACATGAAACTGAAGTTAATTTTGATACAAAAGTTAAAATTAAGATGCAAGAGAATAAAATCATAATTTCCTGGGAAATTGCTGCAAAATATCAGTAATAAACGTTAATAAAAGTGTCTGCAAACGGGCTCTTTTTTATGGAAGCTTGTTTCCGCCACAAAATAAAACATTTGAAAAGATAATTGTGACATTTTATCTCCCAATTATTACTTTATATCATGCAATTCTGACTTTATATCTCCCAGTTGCATGTTATAAAGACAGAAATGCGAGATATACACAAAAAAAGTCTGAATTACGAGTTTATTTCTTGCAATTGCAAGTTTATATCACGCAATTTTGAGTTCATAACTCCCAATTGTGAGAAAAAAGTCAGAATTGTGAGATAAAAAGTCGCAATTACCTTTAAAAGATGTTATTCTGTTGCGGAAACAAGCTTCCATACTTATTTCCTCCATCATAAATGAGAGCGTCCATCAGAGCATCAGACGAAAGGCGTTTCAGAAACACCAAATCAACATTTGAGATGCCGCGATGCCATTGGTCCATTAATCCAGTTATCCAATCACAGCCTCAGCTGAGGGTTTTGTTGCACATCTTCGTGCACGTTTATGTGCATGTCTTCTTACCGGATAAACAATTATTTATACGTTGTTTATGCGATTTCTTTGAATTGATGCATATCTTGTCTTTTCAATCCAGCGTTTTTATGCAATATCTCAAAATTCGCATGAAAGTAGTGGATGTAAACACAGCTACTGATAAAAACCTTCGCAGCATCAATTTCCAGAAACAGACATTTGTTGGGCTGCTTTTCTCAATTTTTTTTAAAATCCCAAAATAGGTGATTAGAAACACAGCTGGTGGAGAAAGAGTTCAAAATGTTGAGGCCAACGAAGTAACATAATTTGGAAACTTTCTACACTGTGACTGAAAGACGATAATAATAATTATACTATTATACAAATACTTATGTCTCAAATTGACTACATTTATTTAAATAAATGAAAAGTAAATTAGATAATAAATCCATATATAATATTTGTTAATGTTTTAAGGTTGACATTGAACATTTTTCACTGACCTTTTGTTGAAAATGAAATAAATATGAAGAGTTTCAGGCCCTAATTTTGTTCTATTCGCATAAAGAACGCAGTGGATGTAAACACAGCTACTGATAAAAACTACATCAAATTCCAGAAGCAGTGTTTGTTGGGCGGGAGTGAAGAATGTGAGGATATAGTGTGAGTCTGTCCTACCTGTGTGTAACTGAAGCCCTGCAGAAGCAGAAAGTAGGGAAAATCCACAGGCGGATGAATGGAAAACTGTGTGTCGTTGTCATCGCTGCTCTCCGTCTCCTCGCGCTCACTGGCGGGACCCTGTGTGTGTTTGTAGACCTCGCTCTCTGGATCCGCCGTGAGGTTTTTGTGAGCTTCGGTTGTCAGGTTCGTCTCGCTGAGACTCTTAAACATATTGTGTTTTCCATCGTCCAGCCGGACCGATCTCCCACGAGAGCGAGTCTTCTGCAGCTTCCGTGCCTGTGCGTTTATACCTGGAGAATTGAAAGTATTAAAGCTTTTAATCCAGCTTTTAATGTTGTTTATATGTCAATTTCAATATGCTTTAACACAAACCATGTGTAAGTTCATAAGTCGACAGCATTGCTGAGTATTTCCTCCTTAAAACTGCAGTGAACCAAAGACAGTCTCAAAAACACGGTGTGAAATCGCTGGTGTTTCTGACGTCACAAACGACCTTGTAACCAATCAGATCAACGTGTGATCGTCAACCAGTGGATCTCTGAGTGAGTGAGTGGAGGCGGGGCTCATTTGCATATTCATAGAACCATGTATACTAAATGAGGCAAGGGTGTCGAGTTACATTCAAGCTATTTTAAGACGTGAAGAATTTTTTTTCAAAGAAAAAACTTTGAAATATGTAATTTTGGTGATCAAAGACGAGTAATGGATAAAAGTATTGACTACAGGGGGACTTTAAACATCAAATGGTTTCAGAAGAAAAGGTTTTATGTGGATATAACAGTTCTCAACCAGGTGGCCTCATCAAACTTAATAATTTTTCACCACAAGGTGGCGCTATCTCAAAACTTTTTGAGTACCTTCAAGGCATCATGCCGAAGACACGCACCAATTTTCGTACCAATACACCAATGCATTCGTAAAATATAGCTTTTTAGTGGCCCAAAACACCAACCATCTTCAGTGCAGAGGTGATTATAGTGAGGTTTACCAGCCGTCACCGTGTCTTTGTCTTTAGAGTTGTTTTCTTCCACCGTGGCCTTGCGCTGGATCTCAAATCTGCGAGCGAAACCTTCTCTGGGCTTCCAGAGCGACTGCAGCAAGAGCGGCTTCTCGTCGTCTCCGACCACACGGACACATTCGGTCCTCCAGCGCTGGCTTTCCACGCAGCCGATCACGTCACACAACACATAGTCATCAGACTCTTCTTTGCTCAGGGAGTATCTGAAACAATACAAACAACAGAACAGCTGATAGGATATATACATACACTACTGTTGGGGTTCAAGGGTTTTAATGTGTTTGAAAGAGTCTTTTCTGATCACAAAGGCTGTTTATTTGATCACAAATACAGTAAAAACAGTGAAATATTATTCCAATGTGAAACTGTTTTCTATGGAAGCGTGTTTCCGCCACAGAATAAACCATTTTAAAAGATAATTGCGACTTTTTATCTCACAATTGCAAGTTTACATCTCGCAATTCTGATTTTATTTCTCAGAATTGCGAGACATAAAGCTGAATGTTCAGCATCATTACTCCAGTCTTCAGTGTCACGTGATCCTTCAGAAATCAGGATAATATGATGTTTTGAGGCTCAAGAAACATTTATGATTATTATCAATGTTGAAAACAGTTCATATTTCGGTGGAAACCATGATGCATTTTATTTTTCAGGATTCTTTGATGAATAGAAAGTTCAAAAGAACAGCATTTATCTGAAATAGAATCTTTTGTAACATAATAAATGTTTTAACTGTCACATTTGATCAATTTAATGCATCTTTGCTGAATAAAAGTATTAATCTCGTTCAAAAAAAAAAACAGACATTACGATCTTGGAAAAACACAGGCACTTTCACACACACACAGTCACACACACACACACACACACACACACACACACACACACACACACACACACACACACACACACACACACACACACTCTAGTTGTAGAATTAGGAAAGAACAGAGGAGTTTCTGTGCTGACGCAGCTTTATATCCAAACTGGCTTGTGTTCACCAGAGAATTAATGTCGCCTTAAATTTCCAACTTCTCCAAACCAATCGAGACTTTTGGTATGAAACCTTCACATGCAGTCTGAAATTGAACCAGTGTGCACAAGGGCTGTTTTCCAGCCTTCAGAAAACCTTCTGGTGGTTTTGTTCATAACAGCAACAGCATTATAAGTTTAAAGTCACCATGAAATCAAAATAGGCAATTCTTGTTTTTTTTAATGGAATTTTGCAGAATGATTTATCGGTGCACATCATTATTGTGTTAATAATCTCGAATCAGAATAAGTTCCTCTTGCAGCTTCTCTTCTCTGATGATGTGGGCGGGGCTATAACCTGTCACTCACATGAGCTCAGCCAATAGCAAACCAGAATCATCCAATCAGCTCTCCACAGACACAATCAAGCCCCGCCTACATGTGTTCTTGTGTTTCACAGCGTTTTCACTCGGATATACGACACAACAGAGAGTTAAAGACCAGGGCAAATTCATGACAACTTTAATACTATCAGTTATTCATATTTCATATGAACCTAAATATATGTCAAGTCACCTTTATTTCTCTATACAATAGAAACTGTTTCAAAGCATCTTCACTGTCACAAACAGAAATCAAATATAAGACAAATTCAAATTATGCATATTATGAAAATAGTGATCAATTCAATAACTGTGTAAAGTTTATTCATTATGAAACAAGTTAAATTCAGCTAAACAGCTCTACGGAAGACAATAGAATCGTTACTCTCCTCCAATAGTGTCAGTCTAGTCAAAATCAATAATACTGCTGAATAATTTACTTAGTCTTTTAGCTTCCCAGACAGCAACACAGTGTCGGCCCAGATCCGGCCCACATCTGGTACGCGTGAAATCCACACACTAAAAAATCTTGGGTTATTTTTTGGGTTATTTTTCCAGTGTTTGGGTAATTTTTGTGTAACCCAGATCTTGGGTCAGACTTAACAACCCAGGGGTTGAGTTATTTATCACAGGCTTTGGTCTTTTCGCATGATGGAAACGCCTGATGCCTTGAATGAAATTTTATGATTTTATTCCAAAAAAATACAGAATATAAATGCTTATAATGTTAAAATATGTTCTCAAACTGTTATGACAGGTTATGGAGCCGGTCGCCACATATTTCTGCTACGAGTGAAACGCAGAGACGCGTTAAATATTCATGAACACGACGGTACAAGCTCCGGCACGAGATCCAGCGCTGTTACGGTGGAAACGTGACAAAAAATTTTACATTTTTACTTCTAATATTTGTTAAACGAGCTTAAATGTATGCAATAATAATTCAAAACTATATAAAATATACTGTAAAATATGATAAAAAATTAAGGAATGATCTTGCAAAAAAAATTCTTAAGGAATAATCATTTAATCAATAATAATTTTTAACATTTAGAGGATTTAAGTTAATCTGTAAACATTAATTCATGTATGAAATAAAAAAGATAGAAAAAAGCTAGTATTATAGTAAAAATGAATCAACCCAGTATGATGGGTTAAATCAACAACCCATTTTACTGGGTAAAATTAACCCAACATGTGTTCTGTCCTATATTTTCTAAATTGGGTTGATTTTAACCCAGTGTGTTTTAGAGTGTGTGTGGCCCGGATCTGGGCCGACACTGTGTTCTGACTGCTGTATAGAGTTGACCACTCACCTGGCGAGAGCCTCTTTGACCAGCTCTTTGGCACTGGAGTGTGTCGTGGCCAGAACGCTCTTGTAATTCGCTCCTTCGCAAATCTCAGTGCCGAAGATCTTCAGGATGCCTGGAGCCGAGACCTGATTGGACAGTTCTGAGGGATCGTCCGCCACCTCAGCCGAGTCTCTCCGAGGGCCGCGGCCGAACACAGCCGACAGACGCTGGCGCCGGATCTTGTTCTTGGCCGGTTGTCGGATCCCGACGCTCTCCGTGGATCTGCCCGTGCCGCTGGATGAGCTCGACCTGGAGGAGGGAAGCAAACGGATCAACTCGATGCAAACCGGCACTGCTTTAAAGGCATAGTTCACCCAAAAATGAAAATTACTCCATGATTTACTCACCCATCTATACATCATAATAAAAGTGCATCTTTATCATGGATAGATCCACTTTTATGATGGACAGATGCACTTTTATGATGGATAGATGCACTTTTATGATGGACAGATGCACTTTTATGATGGACAGATGCACTTTTATGATGGACAGATGCACTTTTATGATGGACAGATGCACTTGATGCACTTTTATGATGACAGATGCACTTTTATGATGGACAGATGCACTTTTATGATGGACAGATACACTTTTATGATGGACAGATGCACTTTTATGATGGACAGATGCACTTTTATGATGGATAGATGCACTTGATGCACTTTTATGATGGACAGATGCACTTTTATGATGGATAGATGCACTTGATGCACTTTTATGATGACAGATGCACTTTTATGATGCATAGATGCACTTTTATGATGGACAGATGCACTTTTATGATGGATAGATGCACTTTTATGATGGACAGATGCACTTTTATGATGGATAGATGCACTTTTATGATGGACAGATGCACTTTTATGATGGACAGATGCACTTTTATGATGCATAGATGCACTTTTATGATGGGCAGATGCACTTTTATGATGGATAGATGCACTTTTATGATGGATAGATGCACTTTTATGATGGATAGATGCACTTGATGCACTTTTATGATGGACAGATGCACTTTTATGATGGATAGATGCACTTTTATGATGGACAGATGCACTTTTATGATGGATAGATGCACTTTTATGATGGATAAATGCACTTTTATGATGGACAGATGCACTTTAATGACAGATAGATGCACTTTTATGATGGACAGATGCACTTTTATGATGGATAAATGCACTTTTATGATGGACAGATGCACTTTAATGATGGACAGATGCACTTTAATGATGGATAAATGCACTTTTATGATGGATAGATGCACTTTTATGATGGACAGATGCACTTTAATGACAGATAGATGCACTTTTATGATGGACAGATGCACTTTTATGATGGATAAATGCACTTTTATGATGGACAGATGCACTTTAATGATGGACAGATGCACTTTAATGATGGATAAATGCACTTTTATGATGGACAGATGCACTTTTATGATGACAGATGCACTTTTATGATGGACAGATGCACTTTTATGATGGACAGATACACTTTTATGATGGACAGATGCACTTTTATGATGGATAGATGCACTTTTATGATGGATAGATGCACTTGATGCACTTTTATGATGGACAGATGCACTTTTATGATGGATAGATGCACTTGATGCACTTTTATGATGACAGATGCACTTTTATGATGCATAGATGCAGTTTTATGATGGACAGATGCACTTTTATGATGGACAGATACACTTTTATGATGGATAGATGCACTTGATGCACTTTTATGATGACAGATGCACTTTTATGATGGACAGATGCACTTTTATGATGGACAGATGCACTTTTATGATGGATAGATGCACTTTTATGTTGGACAGATGCACTTTTATGATGGATAGATGCACTTTTATGATGGACAGATGCACTTTTATGATGGACAGATGCACTTTTATGATGCATAGATGCACTTTTATGATGGACAGATGCACTTTTATGATGGATAGATGCACTTTTATGATGGATAGATGCACTTTTATGATGGATAGATGCACTTGATGCACTTTTATGATGGACAGATGCACTTTTATGATGGATAGATGCACTTTTATGATGGACAGATGCACTTTTATGATGGATAGATGCACTTTTATGATGGATAAATGCACTTTTATGATGGACAGATGCACTTTAATGACAGATAGATGCACTTTTATGATGGACAGATGCACTTTTATGATGGATAAATGCACTTTTATGATGGACAGATGCACTTTAATGATGGACAGATGCACTTTAATGATGGATAAATGCACTTTTATGATGGATAGATGCACTTTTATGATGGACAGATGCACTTTAATGACGGATAGATGCACTTTTATGATGGACAGATTCACTTTTATGATGGACAGATCCATTTTTAGCATGGAGAGATGAACTTTTATAAACTTCAAAACAGAAATAGCCTTTCACTGCCATTATAAAGTTTGGAAGAGCCAGGACATTTTTATTATATATAACTCTATAAAGATTGTGTTCGTCTGAAAGAAGAATGTCGTATGCACCTAGGATGAGGGAGTGTAAATTATGGGCTAATTTTCATTTTTGGGTGAACTAACTCTTTGATCTGGCTGTGCATCACTAATGAACGGCAATGTGCAAATGCGTAGTTCCTCTAAATACCTTTATAATACTTTGAGGATTTTGTCTAAATCCTGTATTTCAGCAGCAGTGGCACAAAAGCTCCTTTTCATTGCGTCAGTATTAAATGTGTGTTTCTTCATCATTTTGGATTTATTTATTTCATAAATAAAATCTCTAACCTCACTATTTTTTATTTGTTACAAGGGAATAGTTGGTATTATGGCGCTATTATAACTGATTATTCTGATTAAGCTTTGTAATATTATTGTGGGATGCTTGGAAATTTTTCAAGGAACTATGTAGAATAATTCTGTTCAATTTATTAATGTTTATGGATTTATGTATGATATGATACCAGACACATTTCTGCTCTATGACAAACAGAAAAAAGTTATACTAACTAACTTAAAACATACTTTTCACATGATCGCTTGTTTAATAACAATGTCCAACAGTGTATGAAGAACAAATCATGAGAAATCCTTTCCACTAGTGTCATTTCCATCTCAATATTGAATGTGGAATATGTGGTGGAAATAAAATTGTAAACAACTTGACTAGAAATTAGGCACAATAAAATATACTCATGCATTTACGACTTATGCTTAGTCTCAAGTTCTTCAGACTTTTTTCAAAGTTATGATAAAACTTTTTTTCCCATAATTCAAAATAGTTTATTGTGGCGGAAATGAAGCGGCAACTGTGGGGCGGTTGTGATTTGTGTAATATTCATAATCATATCAATAATTTTAACACAATAAATTATTCATGTTTATTTCACACTTTGTTTAGAGCAAAATAAATAAAATAAACTTGTTTTCCCATTTTAAATATTGAAAGTCTTGTACTGGAACAAGTGTAAATCTCCTAAAAGGCATTTTTTAAATAATCAGATGTAAGGTATAAAATGTGTGCACGTGTGTGACCTTCATATGAAAAAAAGTTTGTAAGAGACTTCAAATCATACTCTAAAAAAAATGCTGGGTTGTTTTAACCCAATTTTGGGTCAAATATGGACAAACCCAACACGTTGGGTTAAAATATGTAATAGAAAAATTCAACCCACCGGCTGGATTTGTCCATATTTGACCCAAAATTGGGTTAAAACAACCCATCATTTTTTTTTTTTGCTTTGATTATATATCACAGGTATAGCTTATAAATGACAAATCAGTCCTTTAATAACTTTATAAGTGAACTCACTGGACGGATCCATTGCTGTGTTTCCTCCCGACCCGTGAGAGTCTCCTACGGGACGCGCTGTCCGGTAAACCCGGTAATCTTCGCTCGTGCCCGATCATCGTTCCCGTCATCAGCTGTCGTCTAGTTAACGGGTCCGTTAGAATGACGTTCCAACCCGAGCTGCGCGCGCATCATCTGAACACGATCAAGAGGCGATATGAACTCTTCACACTTCAGATGAACACTGAATGAGTTTCTTCTCTGCGTGTCTATAGTTCTGCAGAGCTGATCATCTGTCTACGTAGGCAGCACTTGTGGGCATCACGGGCGCGTTCCCGGGGAAAAATGCTGCGCGCGCCTGTGATGCCCACACTCATGATGTCTAGGTAGGCTTTTAGTGTGTATTGAGACACTACAGGCTGACTGGCCGAATAATGTGCTGATGATGATGGACGGCATGTAAACGTTTATGATGACTGATGTCAGGGGAAACAAGTATCTTTTCTATCATTAACTTGGCTTGAAAAAACTTTTCTTCTTCTTCTTCAGAGATTTCTCAATTCTACTCCTCTTACTAGGCTCAAGCTACATCCACCAAACTCAGGCAAGATCTTCAGACTGTTCTGGTTTAGTGTGCTTTATCTTTTCAGACTGATCCGACTTACTGTTTTTCTAAAAATGACGATCAAAACTCGGAAAATCGCATAGACTTTCATTGACGGAATATTCAGATGAGCCAAGAGAATTACAAATTTGACCGTTTGAGAGGCTCATTTAGAATCAATTAAGCTGCATTTCTATGTACTAAGCCATTGAGACTAATTTTTAATCTATCCATCCATACATTCATTCTCTTACATACATTCACATATATATAGACCTTATTCACAGCAGCGCCATCTTTGATTTTTAACAGGAATGAAAGCGAGGCTGTGAGGGATAGACCTCCATCTCTTCAGTGGGTTGTACTGCTATTACATTTGTTTGTGGATTGTTCTGCTGACGAAACCATGCAAAAATATGTTTCTGAGAAATTCCAGTAGACCAAATAATCCAGACAATATGATCTGTTTAAAATGATAAGTGATCTAGGAGCTTTATACAGCTTTTTACAGCGGATCCCATTGAAAACACAGTAAGTCTATCCCTCACAGCCTCACTTTCATACCATCATGGCGCTGGTCTGAATAAGGTCTATAGCTCCGTTATTAAAGTTTGCGCATGCGCGTAAGTGCGTATTGGAACCCCGGCGTAGGAGAAACCCCGCGAAGAGTCAAACGTAAGTCAAACAAATCAAAACGACAGGGAACTAAAAAAACATTGAAGTCTAAGATCGTTACAAGAAGCAAGAAAACTACAGACTAAGAGTAAGTTTATACCAAACACGGAAGGTTAACTTGGTCAACAATGAACGGCTTTCTGTTGTTTGTGTAAACAACATGTTCGCTATCTAGTGGTCAAACTAGAAAACAACACTTCGGTTTGAGTCGCGTGATATCAGCTGTCTTGTGACTGTTTATCTGTTCTTCTTGACATCTTATTTTTATTTAATCAATTCATTTAAAAACACATTTATTTATTTATTTTAATCAATTCATTTGATTATGTATTAATTTATCATTTATTTATTTAAAAAATATTTTTTATTTTATTCAAATTTATTTCTTTTGTTGGCTTATTTTTATTTATGTTTTTAGTTCAATTTATATAAATGCACATTTTATTAGTTTTATTTAATTGAATGTATTAATTTATTATTTTATTCATTTTTATTTAAATTGCATTTATTTATTATTTATGTTTCTAGTTTAATTAGATTTTATTTATTTAAATACAATTTTATTTATTAATCCATTTAATTTAATACAATGTATTAATTTATTATTTATTTTGATCTTTTTTTTATTTCATTCAAATGTATTTATTTTGTTAGTTTAATCTTTTTTTTTATTCATGTTTTTAATTTAATCACCTTTATTTTATTTATTTAAATACAATTTTATTTATTTATTTTAATCTATTTACTTTAATATAATGTATTAATTCATTATTTTTATTTTTTACTATTTTTATTTCATTAAAATGTATGTATTTTATTAAATTAATCTTTTTTTTTTTTTTTTTTAAGTACACTGCTTTTCTCTAAACTTATCCCCGGCTTATGTGTGTTTATATAATATTGGGTTCTCTAATCTGTATTTATTGTCAGTGTTAAACAATCCATATGTTGTGTGTGTACAAACAGACACAAACTCTGCTTTTACTCTCTAGATTTCTTAAGGTTAAAAAATAATAAAAATCATGTTTACCATCATTCTGCCATGTCTTCTGAACCACTAGAGGGCGCACAACACCCAAAAAGAAAAAAAAAACATCACTTTTTGTTCAAGAAACACATTACATATTACACATATTATCACAACAATCTCTCTGTATTGTTATAGCATTTGCCCTTGCAAGTGTTTGCTGTAGTAGTGTGCTTTATCTTGACATTATAGGTGTTTTTTTAGATAATAACCCTGGATATTATAAAGGGTTTCCCCAACAATTGCTATGATTCCGCAATTACCTAGAAGAATAATGGAGCCAAAAAAACAGTGGATTAAAAACAACAGATAGTTATATAGACTTCTGGAGAGATAAACACACACACACACACACACACACACACACACACACACACACACACACACACACACACACACACACACACTTCCCTTTGGGTTTCTAATGCTGTTCAACATGTAGATTCGTGCCAGCTACACTCCTATATGAATATGATGCTGTGTGTGTACCTGACAACAATTTGCATGAATGCAAATCAAGGTCTTGTAAGTATCATCTTCCTGTGGGGCATAAATAATAATGCAAATATGTGTGTGTGGTTTTTCGTGCGATGTATGCAAGCATTGTAACACACATATGCATTGGGGATCGGTCAAAGATATCTCTGGTTACACTGTACAATAAGGTCTAATTTAATAGCATTATTAATGGATTAACATTAGCAGTGGAAGTCTTGTGCATCATTTAACTAATCAAGTCTCCATAGTCTTAGAAAATTCTTTTGTGTGTGTGTTTCTGACCTAGGCATCATTTTGGGGACAAAATTATTGAAAATAAAACTAATTTTGTGTATTTCCTTAAGAAAACTGTCAATTTGTTTTAGCCTGTGAAAGGATTCATCTGCTGTAATTATAAATCCATCAAATATGACAGATAGTCATGTGAGGGACCTCATACTAAAATTTAAAAGGACGCTATATTTTCAGCTATAAAACCCAATTGTACTGTGCAAAATTAATATTATAAATTTGTTGTAAATATTTAGTTTCTATTACATTACATCATTGCATATTCTTCTACTCATGTATACTATTTTATTATTTTATTTAAATCAAATTTATCTTTTTATTTAATTTGAGTCGTTACTTAGTTTTGCTTTATTTTTTTATTTATTTTATTTTATTTCAATTAATTTAAATATAATGTATTAATTTATTATTTAATCGTTTTTTTTATTTAAATCATTTTTTATTTATTTTAATATATTTTTTAATATACTTTTTTATTTTATTAAAACTTTTTTTATGTTTCTAGTTTAATCACTTATTTTATTTATTTAAATAACATTTTGTTCATTTATTTTAATTTAATGTATTAATTTATTTGTATTTAAATAAAGCTGTATTTATTTAGTTTAATCAATTTATTTTAATATAATGTATTAATTTATTATGTATTAATTTTAATTATTTTTTTATTTTTTTAAAAATTATTTTGTTAATGTAATTTAATTTAACTTATTTTTTTTACTTTAATACAATTTTTTTTATTATTTTTTTTTATTTTTATTTAAATACAATTGTATTTACTTATTTTAATCAATTTTAATATAATGTAATATAATTTATCATTTATTTATTTATTTAAATGATTTTTAATCGGTTTCATAAGTATTTATTTGTTTGGTTTAATCTTCTTTATTTATTTATTTTTTACACTGCTTTTCTGTAACTTTATTTATTTATTTTTTTTATTTTAATAAAATGATCAAGTAAATAAACACCCGACTTTTTTTATGTGTATCTTTTTTGTGTGCAACATTCGCGCAGAACGTGGGCGGAGTCTCGTGCCATGACAACCTCTGAGTGACAGACTGACTGTCTCTAATGCACTCTCGGTTCTGGACGGGGGGAGGAGGGTCGGGACCGGCCACACACACACACACACACACACACACACACATACATTATCTGGCTGTCCGTCGGTACAGTGTGTGTCGTCCATGACCGTGTGTTTTAGTTGCATGCAAGAAGAAAAGAGAAAAGCAGCCACATCCTCTCGGCACCAGGAAGAGGTCCATTAACATCAGCGCAAATGGAGCTCTTATGCGGCCACACGCTGCCATTCTGGGTGAGTTCTCGAAACACATCTGGGTTTGGCTGTTTTCAGCTGTAAATTATATATAAAGAAGCTTTTCTGCTGTGCTCTGTTTCCTTGACACTCGTTAAACTACAAACGAATCATAGAGTGGCGCGTTACGCAGAGCAAAGCGTCTATTCTTCTGAGTTGGATCGTTTTCAGTGAATCGGTTCCGAGTTGTTTGTGAATCGGTTCTTGTGTTTTAGAGTCAACTGTTGACTCACACTGAATTCGGAACCGCATAGTAGCTTACTATTTCTGCTATAGATAAAAGTAGTACGAGTAGAGCGCGGTTCCGAGCACTGTTCAACTTCTCAGTGAACCGAACATCGGACGTGTTCGATTCGTAGTGATTCAGTTCAAAATCGAGGTTTGAGTTTGAATACTTGTTTTGTTTTTTTATTGAACGAAGATCACAGGGGATACATGTATCACGCACAAAAATAGGAGAAGAAACTCAAGGTAAAGCAAGGCAGTAAAGTACATACAGTAATAGATAGTCTACTAAAAAAAATGGAAAAAACTACAAATACAACTGACCTGGAATATATTTAGGAATTATATACTGTATTATCAAACAGTTTATTTAAATAAAAAACATTTTCTACAAACATGCAAAAACTGAATGAAATTAATTTTAGCATAGCAAATTAAATGATATGCATGTCTAAAGTTCAATTAAGTTTAACATTTATGAAACTTTGTTTTATAAACTGAAGTATGGATTATATACACTTAGTTGTTACAGTGTAATTATACATGTAAGCACTGTGTAATATTGATTAACTACATGTACTTACTATAGGGTTAGGGTAAGTTCCATGTAACTATGCCTACACACACACACACACACACACACACACAGATCAGGAGATGAAGAGTGTGTTTGCCTGCGTCTCGTGCATCAGTGATCCTGAAGCGACCCGCTAATCTAAACCTGAGAGTAAAACCAACATCTCATCCTACACAATAAGCCTACAGCTCCAGTTCATCACAGCAGCTGCACAGCCAGACGAATCATAGCACTGATGATCAAACTGTGCAGCGTGAGCTGAGCAAACGCGGCGGTGATGTACACCTCATCGTCTGAGTCGACACACTTACATCTGTAACGTAGAGCTCAGATGAGAGTCGATCTGATGCCTCGTTTATGGGTCTGTGGCAAACGGTGTACAGAAGAATAATAAGATAATAATAAGAATGTACATTTCCTGAAGAAAAACTGGTGCTCTGGTGCTTGCAGTGGCAAAAGCGGCACTTGGTTGCTAGGGTGTTTCTAGGTGGTTGCTAGGGTGTTGTTAGGGTATACTGGATGGTAACTAGGTGGTTGAGGGTGTTGCTAGGGTGTTCTCGGTGGCTGCTATAGTGTTGTTAGAGTACCTGGGGTGGTTGCTAGGATGTTGCTATTAGGGATGCTCATATTGACCGTTTAACCGTTAACCGAAAGTAAAAATTTTGACCGATTAATACTATCAGTTAAACGGTTTAAAAAAAAATGTATATATTTTTTTGCTTCATGGTAAAAAAAAAAAAAAACATACTATATATAACCAATATTTGTTAACTCACTGGGCGCATCGATATGCGCAACTACACGCGCCAACAGTCATATTCTCCCTGAGCAAGCAAAATGAAGCGAGCGACAAGAAGTAGCTACTATGTGGGACAATTTCGACAGAAAGGGCGACGAAGTTACTTGCAAAATATGCTACGCGGTATTAAAATAAAGCAGTAGTGCAAGTACGATGCAATATCACTTGCGAAGCAAACACCCACAAGCAAATGAAAGGCGCTTCCCGAAGCTGGCCACTCCAGCGAGACGTTATCTGTATTCACAAACATCAGCTGTGCCATCGGAGACGGTGTTTTCTCTCTGTGCTCCAGACTTACCCAACAGTATGTAGACTGTAATGCTACTTTTTAAGACCAAAACTAGACAAGCTGTGGATTGAGGTAGGCCTGCTATTTTTATTTGACGGAAAAACGTAGTCTGATGGAGAAAAAAAAAATGCCGGTTCTTCAACGCTTCAAACTGATTCAGTGTTTTCTTTTTGTCATTGTAATTTGTTAATTATTTAAGCTAAAAATATATATATTTATTGTAGGCTTATTTTATGTTTTTTATTTATATTATTTTATTCTTTTTTTCTCTGTTGTCACTGTCAGAAATGCAGCAGGTGCGTGAAAATTTGATCTGAATCCAGGTTCTGTTGATCTGTTCTGTATGCTGCTGTTTGCACGTTAAAGTAAACCCTTTGAACCCATTTTTTAAAATATATTTTTAATGGGTCACAGATACGCGTCAATTTTATTTTTATTTAATGCCAATTCAATCTTATCAGTTAGCGGTTAATAATCGATTAACAAGTGGCGGTTGTCGGTCGGGAAAATTAACCGAAATGAGCATCCCTAGTTGCTATGTGGTTGCTAGGTTGGGATGAGTGGTTGCTAAGAGGTTGCTAGGGTATTCTGGATGGTTTCTAGATGGTTGAGGGTGTTCTGGGTGGTTGCTATGGTGTTGATAGAGTACTTGGTCTGGTTGCTAGGGTGTTGCTATGTGAATGCTAGGGTGGCATGAGTGGTTGCTAAGAGGTTGTTAGGGTATACTGGATGGTTTTAGGTGGCTGAGGGTGTTGCTAGAGTACTTGGGGTGATTGCTAGGGTGTTGCTATGTGGTTGTTAGGGTGGCATGAGTAAATAGTGTAGTTGCTAGGGTGTTGCTAGGGTATACTATATGGTTTCTAGAGTTTTGCTAGGTGGTTGATGGTGTTGCTTGGGTGTTCTGCACGGCTGCTATGGTGTTGCTAGTGTTCTTCAGGTTGTTGTTATGGTGTTTGCTATGAGGTTGCTAGGGTGGCATGGGTGGTTACTAAGGTGTTGCTATGCAGTTGCTAAGGTACTTGAGGTGGTTGCACGTGCACTCAATACAATATATATGACCAAAGACTCTTCATTTTCACGCACATGTGTCCTGTCTTGACCCAGGATTGAAGACTCAGTGATTGAGGAGATTTCTTCTTAACCCACATAGTGTTGATTGTCTGTAATACAGACTGTTTGAAAGAGTCTAATTACCCCGAGAATAAGCCTTTACCTGGAATAACCTTGCAAACAACAGGGATTTCTCTCCAGAGCCTGTGACGACGTGCCCTGCCCCTGACCCTCAATAACACAGAATTTGGAGAATCAGTTTTTCACTGAATCAGTTCTTTTGAACAGAGTTCCCAAAAAAAATCAACTCTCTGGTTGTTTACGTGATCAATCTTACTGTCAGCAATATTAATATTCTCTAAAATGTTCAGATAAAACCATATTGCAGCTAACAATAATAGTTTGTAGTTTTATAGGTGTTTAATGTAATTAAATGTGTTAAATAAGTGTAACTAAAATATCCAATATTGACATACAGACGATAACCTTGTGTGAAAAATTTAAATTTCATATAATGCATAAAGCGTGCTATTGATTTCATAATTCACATGTAGGTGAAGATTCCTCTCAATGCTCAGCAAATACAGTCATACCAGAATATATTCAACATTTCTCACATTATCACAGTTTATTCGCTATAGTTTAGAAAATAGTAATAAAATATGACAGAACTCAGAGTTATTAACTCTGCTGATATTTCACTGGTTTTGTCCGTCCTTCTGTTAGACTCACACATGAATTATGTTGAATATCTGTCAGCTGTTAAATTTAACTACACAATTAGATAATACCAGTTTAGCTCAACCAGTGACCAAGCAATGCTTCATGTTGTTCAGTCTGTGTGTAAAAAGAGCATTAGCAATTACAGAAAAAACACTGAAGAAAACATGATCAGCTCAAAGTGTCCGAATCATCTTTGGTCACAAATTTGTATAAATTTTTACTGTATTCATCATGTTTGGGTATAATATGTCACAGTTTACTTTATTTTGCTCTCCTCATTTACATAAATGAACTATAGTGTCCTGCACACACTAGTGAAAAAATCAAAAATTATATCTGGTGTCTGAATAATGTTTGGTTTGACTGGAGTTAATCCAGCAGGGATTACTTCCCAATCTTTAATTCTGAATGTTACTATAACGAGAGCTAAAGCAATTACTGGCGTGTGTGAAATGTCAGGTAAGGTCTCTCGTTCTGGGGCCGGAAATATTTGTATTAATATTTATTCGCTGCTCCGTTTCTAATCCCTGTCCCCGTTTGACCCGTGTTTGTTTCTCTCAGTCTTGATTATTTTGCCTCGTCTCGTGATCGGATAAATCCCTATTAGCTCTGCGGTCAATTCAGGCCAACACTTAAAGACTAAAGTGCCTGCTTTTTGGGGGATTATTTAATAAATGTTTAAATAAAAGGAACCCATTACTTATTTAACTCTCTGTCGTATTACAGTCAGTTAGTTTCCCTCGGGCGCCTTTTGTTTAGTTTAGTTACTGTGGAGTGATTCCAGATCTGGGATGAAACACTAACCTATTAACTGCAGAAATATACACACATACTTTTGTATTTTAAAGTGATAATGCTCTGCATTATCTGCATTATCTCTGCATTATCAGATTGCTCTGCTCCCAAAAATGAATCACACTTTATAATGACAAGAATATAAAGTGTGATTCATTTTTGGGCAGTCTTTTTTTATTTAGGCCCTGTTTACACGAGAACGATTCCGAGTGAAAACGTAAAAATATTTTATCGGATGTGCCTTTCGTTTACACGGTGACGCCGTTTTTATGGCTTAAAAACGCAAAAAAGTGAAACCACCCTCCAGAGTGGAAAACTTAAAAACGCTCCACCGTCGCGTTCCCGTGTAAAGGGTAAAAACCGGTAAAAACGCGAAACTGCCCTCGATCACGTGCGCGTTTACGTCACAGGCATTCGCCAGTACAGGAAAATAATAACTAACATGTCGGATTATTTCCATACGTCGGACCTTCAAGTTGCCACAGCAGCTCTGATAAACATACAAGAGTCTTTTCAGCAGTTGCACAAAATATTCTCAGATATTGGTGTTGTTGTGTGGCAGTGCTTCGTTGCCACCTAGCCGCCTGGAGTGCACACTACATAGAATTTCACACACTTTTGCGTCACCATATGCACGCAGATTTCCCCTTCATAACGCTCGTCTAAACGCAGAATAAAAAGTGAAAACGCAACGCCACTTTTGCGTTTTCTCTTCTGATCGTTTCCGTGTAAACATAGCCTAAAACAATAAAGTTTTTAGATAGATGTGTGTATATGATAGATGTATTGATAGATTGATTGATGATAGGTTGATAGATTTATAACATCTGTGTTCATATGTTTGTTTCATTTACACACAGCCAAAGCCTGAAACCTAAACTTATCTAAAACTTTAACAACATTCATTCTGGTATTTCCTCCAGGAAATGCAAATCTAGTTCAGCTTTACTCTTCCAGGTTTACTTGCATTCAACCTCAAAAAACACTTAGCCTACATCTCTTCATAATATCCACTGCACATCAGCTCTTTCCTGTCAGTGTCTGAAACGCTTTGTTCGAAGATTCAGTCTCTCTAAACCCCGCCTCTCTGAGAGCTGCTCTGCTCTGATTGGTCAGAAACCAATTCAGTCTCTCTAAACCCCGCCTCTCTGAGAGCTGCTCTGCTCTGATTGGTCAGAAACCAATTCAGTCTCTCTAAACCCCGCCTCTCTGAGAGCTGCTCTGCTGTGATTGGTCAGAAACCAATTCAGTCTATCTAAACCCCGCCTCTCTGAGAGCCGCTCTGCTCTGATTGGGCAGAAACCAATTCAGTCTCTCTAAACCCCGCCTCTCTGAGAGCTGCTCTGCTGTGATTGGTCAGAAACCAATTCAGTCTCTCTAAACCCCGCCTCTCTGAGAGCTGCTCTGCTCTGATTGGTCAGAAATCAATTCAGTCTATCTAAACCCCGCCTCTCTGAGAGCTGCTCTGCTCTGATTGGTCAGAAACCAATTCAGTCTCTCTAAACCCCGCCTCTCTGAGAGCTGCTCTGCTCTGATTGGTCAGAAACCAATTCAGTCTATCTAAACCCCGGCTCTCTGAGAGCCGCTCTGCTCTGATTGGTCAGAAATCAATTCAGTCTATCTAAACCCCGCCTCTCTGAGAGCTGCTCTGCTCTGATTGGTCAGAAACCAATTCAGTCTCTCTAAACCCCGCCTCTCTGAGAGCTGCTCTGCTCTGATTGGTCAGAAACCAATTCAGTCTCTCTAAACCCCGCCTATCTTGAGAGCTGCTCTGCTCTGATTGGTCAGAAACCAATTCAGTCTCTCTAAACTCCGCCTCTCTGAGAGCCGCTCTGATCTCATTGGTCAGAAAGCAAACGCTCATTATCATATCTGAATCTCAGCTCTTGGTCACAGTGATACGAACAGTAACGATGGTGTGGGTTTACCGTATCAATCTCAGAAAACAGCCTCTTCGACACGAACAACACGAACCAAATCTTCCAGTCTCTGATACACTACAGTGTTTGAGGGCGGAGCTAAGAGACGCTGATCAGCCAATCAAGACCATTCATGCAAATTAGTTACAAACCTACATAGAAATGTTACGGAAGTGAGACTGGAATTACTGACGACTCGTTTTAGGCAGTTCAGAATCGATTCTTTCTTTAATGACACAAAAGCTGTGTCCAAAACCGCTCACTCGTTCACTAATCCCTATATAGTGTGTGGCACTGAGTGCACTATATCTGCAAGGAGGGAACGTAATGAAGCGAGTGAATTCGTTTACACACGTAGTGATAAAACTCCTTTTATCTTACTTTTGAAAATAATATTAACAACAATAACAATCATAATGACTTTATTTTGTAATTATATACCTCCGTGCCAGCTTTGTAGTTTCATTGATTTAAATTGTTAGAAACTCTATGATGCACTTTTGAAGAAATGTGCCAATTATTGACCTTGTGCTGTAACATTGGGAAAATCTCTGTCTTTAAATAAATCTCCTGGGTTTCAGTTCTTCATTAGAGCGGTGTGAATTCCCCTCGTGAGGCTTCGCTCATCGACAGTCTTGTGATAACCTGGGAAGGAAACGTAGAGCTCGAACTGTGTTTGGAAAGCAAAAGCTGTCCTTGTATCACTTCCTGTTGTAGTCGGCTTGTTTTGCTGGTCATTGTGTAAATCTGAGTGCGTGTTTGGATTGCTGAGTTTGGTGTTACGCCTATTGAGAATTTCATATGATACGGATCATATTTAGATCACTGTAAATGATAGTATCTGTCTAATTATGCATTTGTGTGCATGAATATTAACACTAATGATTGCATCAGTGCTGAGTCTTACTTCACTATAGATCTCATGATAATCTCTTTATCCTCTGGTGCTCTTATGTCATTTCTGACCGGAATATTTTACATTTGTATATTTGTTACATTTATTACTTCATTGGAAAGGTACAAAACTTGGTTCCCTCGCGCATTGGATATGAATAAAGATGAGTTTCCTGCAGCCGATCAACATCTCACTGAAACATCATTTACTGAACACAACCTGTTTAGATTTATGGCTTTGATTTTCTTGCAGCTTTAGAGTAATCGTGATTTTGAAAATATGTATTTCATATAAAAATTGGAAATAGTATTTTGACACATTTTCCATAACAATAAACGTAAAATTCTGTAACTTTTTTAAAGTTCACTTTTTGAAACTTTTCTCACTCCAGCAATAATCTGCCTAGTCTCGTCTTTGGAAAGAGATCAAACTTCAGTCTGTGCTTTAAAGCATTCAATATTTACCTCAAAAAGTAAATAACTGGATTTTAAATACTGCGTAAATATAATTTAGTACCATAAAATCCCCTAAAAATAGAAAATCTTAAATATCAAACTAAAATATAGTACATTCAATTCAAGTAATTTTTCACCAACACCTGAAGATCAGGAGAGATTAATATCTATAATACATCAGTGGTGAACCAATATGGGTTTTTGATGTATAATAATGCTGATATATAACTATAATGCTTGTTGTCAGATGCATGCATGCACGTATGGATCCATATCTGTTGCTGTTATTATCATCTGCGTCCACTGTTACTGTATGCAGCTGCCAGCATGAAGCACGATAATTATTAACCATACTTTTTCTCTTACTGTGGTTTGAGGTTTTTGAGAACACTGTATGCATTGTGGTATTGCAACCGCCTTTCTACAGTATATGAAGGGTGTTTATTGTGTGACAAAAGCAACTTGTGATAAGCACCGTGTCCCGGCGTGGCTTTCAGTCCGATCTCGATGTACAGGACAAGCTTTCTAAGACCTGGGAATGTAGGGCAAGTACCTGGAGCAACATAAGGATATTAAAGAGCTCACATTCCACGCTTTTAGAGCATTAATCCTTTGCTTGAAGTCCATTTTTTGTTTTTGCACCATAAACACTTGCATTTTTTATGTTTCTTGAGCATCAAATCATCATATTATCCTGATTTCTGAAGGATCATGTGACACTGAAGACTGGAGTAATGATGCTGAACATTCAGCTTTGATCACAGGAATAAATTACACTTTACTGTATATTCACATAGAAAACAGCTGATTTAAACTATAATAATAGTTAAACATTTATACTGTATTTTTAACCAAATAAATGAGAATAACATAGAATAACAGGCCCAAAAACACACAGTGCCACAACAGCTCCTGTAATGGAGAACACATGCATGTGAAATCATAGAGACAAACATTAAGAATAGAGGTGATTCTGATTATGCAACAAGGACAAAAATAATCATTTTTAATGTAAAATAATTGAATAGTTCCTCACTGCGCCACTTTTGGCATGAATTACACATCGAAAAACACTCAAAAAGCAAAAGTCTGCATCCCCTGGTACAAGGTGTAGATTTTTGAGATGAAACAATAAAACAAAGATTTTATTGTATGCTTTTATTTGTCCTTTTTTTCTCTGAAATGTGTCACTTTGGTTTCCAGTGCAACAAAAGTTCTAAAATAATTTATCTTTGTTTCATTATTTACATCGCAAAAACCGTGTTTTTAAATCCCCTCTATACTATTTCAGAAAATACAAGTTTTCATCTTTCTACTTCAAAACTTCATGTTTAATTGATTGTGTTACTTGCGATTTCTTTGTTATTACTCCAGAAATGTAGCACTTTCTGAGTCAGAAAAGTCAGTCTGAAATATTTCAGGTTTAAATTCCATTTTAATGTTGTTTTTAGAGCGCATTATTCTTCATCAAAGCTTTGTCTCGAGGCATTAGATCTTACAAACTTAAGCATTTATAATATTTGTACTTTTACATAATAAACTGTAAATAGTATATATAAACCGAGAGATAAAGAAGCACTTCTGTCAATAATACATCCAGTACATTCAGATCAGATCTTCCCCTATAATATTTACAAGACTTCCTCACAACTGCTCAATGTTTCACTCAATTTATGCAAACATTATGAATCATATGCAGCCAGAATTCGTCCATATTTGGTGTTTCTTCGTGACCTGACAGGAGGAATGTTGTGGTGATTTGGGGACCCATGAGCGTGCACGGAGGTGTTTCCTACAGATAAAAGCTTTTGTGTTCATATCTACAACTCTTACTGGGTTTAGTGTGAGAAATGCATGTTATTCTCATCTCACCGCTCCTGTCACTGTTAACAGTGTAATGGTGAGGGTGTGTTTGTAGTTTCATTACAAAGACAGAAAGTGTGTCTTTAGTTCACTGATGGTTTTCAAAAAAAAGATAAGGCGAGTTTTCAATTTTTTTACGTTTTTCTCCTTACATGTTTTAAGCTTATATCTCATAACACACTCGAAAACAAACTAATAATAATAATAATAAAAAAAATTATTTGGCGCCTTTCTGGACACTCAAGGTCGCCTTACAAAAGGTACATTAAAACAAACTAAAAACTAACTATAATAAAAAACTAGCATAAAAACATGTTAAAATACATCATACATAAATCATACATTTTCTTGTGCACTCTCGAAATCACCATATACACTATATAATCTGTAAATGTAAATATTCATAAAATGTTTTTTATGTCTTGTTTACTTAAAAATTACTAAACTCTGCAATGCATTTTCCCAGTGAACAGGGAACGTTCTGGCAAGATTCTCTCAAAAGTTATGAACTAACAACAAAACGTTATAAAAAAAAAAAAAAAGAAACATTTGGAACGCTCATCTAACGTTTTTAAATGTTACTACTTGTTTCGGAATCTTCATTCAAAAGTAACATTTTCATGATCTTTGCAAAATGGAACGTTTCATTAATGTTCACATAACCAAGAAAAAAACATTAAAAAAATGTATGTTTTGAATGTTCAGTGAATATAAAGAAATAATGTTCTGATATAGATATAGTTAAACAAAAATGCATGCAGAAAAGCGTGTCAATATGCTTGTCCACATAATGCATGCTAAAGGATATAAGTGAGTCCAGAGGCTCAGGAAACTGTAAACTGAAAGAATGCTCCGCGGCCGGTTTGCTAGGTGTGCCTTAATGCTGTTTGCATATTTGCCCGATGGAGGTGAATAGAGGTGCACAAAGCAAACACTGCCTGAGATCTGAAGAGCTTGAGGAAGTTAACGCAACCCATCTGGCGCAGGCCTTCGTGAAGGTGTGGCTTAAACGAATGCGTCTGAACACGTGCAAACACACTCCATATCTGTGCTTTATCAAGAGGAAAACCTTGCATGCTGTAATCCTCCAATGAAGCGTGCAATTCCTTACTAGCCGTTTATAGTGACAGCTATCTCTACAACACTACACACAAAGTATCATCTTTATTTCCAGATTTAAATTCCACTTTCTCAGACATTTTATGCATTAGATTTGTACTTAAAACAAGAAAGAAAAACTTAAACGTAATCTTTTGCAGCTTTGCTTCTTGTTTAAAGGGTATGAAAGCTTGTTTCCACCACAGAATTAAAAAATAAGAAAGGTAATTGCGTCTTTTTATCTAAAAATTGAGAAATAAAGTCGCAATTATCTTTTAAAATGTTTTATTCTGTGTCGGAAAGAAACTTCCATTCAAGGGACCAGGTTTTACATGATAGTAAAGATTTTTCTACTTTTACTTGAAGACAAAAATAATATTTTTGTGGTCTCAAAATACCATAAACACTTGTTTAACACATCTGTATATATATATAAATCATGTTTTTATTTACTTAAAAAGTACTAAACTCAGCAATGCATTATAGCCACCTTTTGCATTTTCTTTCTTAAAATAGAATAGTAGAATAGAAACATGCAGATTTATCATTATTTTCCATGTGAGCGCAGTATCAGTGGATCTGGGTTTGCTCTACTGACGGCAAACACACACACACACACACACACACACACACACACACACAGACAGACGGCAGCTGTGTTTATCCTAGCGAGGGGAAAGAGTGTGTGATCACCTTTCAGTTTGTTAAAAGCACCTTTTTTTGGTCAGTTTTTGACATCTTTTATGTTTTACAGACATACTGAGTTTTCATTTCATAGAAAAACTTTGCTCATATACAGAATAAACCCTAAAAGAACCCTAAAAATTGAGTGTGAATTATGAAAATATGTTTGTTATGTGGGAAGACGAGAGTGCGTCTGCCGTGCTGATCCAGTACTGAGGGACGTGGATGAAGAAAAGGACAGAAATGAGATGGAATAAAATACGTTGAAGCTTATAAAGTGCTGTGCATGGAGCAATGTGCATGAAATACGTTAACATGAGTGATGAATGAAATACATGTGATTTGAAGGCCTTGGATCCGCCCAAGAACCTGTGAACCAAAAACAGCTGGTGTTTCTGACGTCACAAACTAGCTTGTAACAATCAGATCTATTGTCTTCTATAGATCTACTTATAGCGGAATTGAATTAGTTTCATAATTGATAAATGCAACATTGACACTGTTATTGAACTCCAAACAAGCTTGCGAACGCTCCTTATGTAAATCAAATATCACAAACACAGCTCTTATGTGTGTGTGAAGGCATGTCTCGACAGGTAAAGTCGGCTACTTTCAATAAAAGGCCCAATATATTAGGAATACTTTCAGCTGTGTTGTTATGTGTCATGAGTAATAGAGTAGACTCAAACACTCCGTCTGGAGCGAACGTGTGTGTCTCGCTTATAATAAACACAGCCAAAGTATCTGAACAGGGCGCATTTTTTGACATAACGCGCCACAACTGTTTAAAGCTTTTAATGTTGTGTATGTGTCTATGTGGTGTTTTTAATATGCTTTAAGACACACATGTGTAAGTTCATAAGTCGACAGCATTGCTGAGTATTTCCTCCTTAAAACTGCAGTGAACCAAAGACAGTCTCAAAAACACGGTGTGAAATCGCTGGTGTTTCTGACGTCACAAACGACCTTGTAACCAATCAGATCAATGTGTGATGGTCACCCAGTGGATCTCTGAGTGAGTGAGTGAGTGAGTGGAGGCGGGGCTCATTTGCATATTCATAGAACCACGCATACTAAATGAGGCAAGGGTGTCGAGTTACATTCAAGATATTTTAAAACATGAAGAAATGTTTTTCAAGGGGAATTTTTTTTTTAAATATGTCATTTTGGTGATCAAAGATGAGTTTTTAAGGGATATTGACTACAGGTCGACATAAAATGCTTTTAAAAAAATTCTTAGTTATACGAATGTTAAGGGTCTTTAGTAAGGGATAATTGCGTGGAATATTTCGTATTTGTGCACACAGAAAAATCTCCCCATAATTCACAACACTTGCTTACGAATTGTTCTTACTCTTTCACTGTATATGATGAAATGGCTTATATTTAAGATGAAATTAAATTGTATTATTTATTAATTTTATTATAGAATTTTATCTATAATATATCTCATATGATATAATATGTAAGGAATAATTGACCCACACCTCGGCTGTGCATTAATTTTTCAATAATTCGACGTCCCAGAGTTTATTATTCCGCTTATGCTTCGGTCACCACACCTCAAACGTTGATCAGATTATGTTTTTCAAGACATTTGTCATGTTTTTGTCCAAAACATTCTTCTGTGTTGGAATAATTTCTTGTGCATCTCATCCCACATCTCCGTTACTTATTCCAAAACATAATTTTAGAGTTAGTAAAGGAGACTTGAGCCACTGATAGAAGTTATTAATGCAGTTATGAGAGAGAGAGAGAGAGAGTGAATTACCTGAGTCGGTGTCTCTCAACAGCGCTGTTATTTCCTCGCTAGTGAGAAATGTCTTGTAGCTTTTAAGTTGTTAAACTATTTCACTGATAAAATCGTCAGAGCAGCGCTGACAACACGTTTCTGTGCGAGTGTGTGTCTGTACTGTGTGTGTGTGTGTGTGTGTGTGTTTGAGCGGGAGAAAGAGAGTTGGTGCTTTCCGTACATAATAAAATGTGATTTTGTGGCAAAAAAACATGGAAATAATTTGTCGTTTCTACCCTCTTGTTTACTATATTTATTTGCTTTAATGTGGTTTGCTTTAAAGTGGTTTTCCTCTTACTTGAGTGACAGAACTTTTTCTGTATATGTAAATGGTATACTGTCTGAAGCCACTGCATTCTTTAATGGTGTTCCCCAGGGCTCTGTCCTAGGCCCACTTTTGTTTTTACAGTACATTACCCCTTTGGGAAAAAATTTGAGCCATTTTACAATGCGTCATACCATTTTTATGCTGATGACATACTCAGAAATAATCCGATCAGATTTCACTCCCCTTCTGACGTATGAAGAGGGTCTTATTATAATATCAGCGGCCCTTAATCTGCACGTTTACACACACCAGCCGACATTCGGTTCTCCAGCGCCACCAGAGCCCAGTTCTACCAGGAGATCCAGCAGAGCCTGAACCGGTCCTGTGGTCGAGCACAGACGAGCACTGAACACTACTGACCAGAACATGTCAGCGCTGTCTTATAAACACCTCAGGAACTGTGGACACTTGTGGAGAAGTTACACATGAGGATGAGATGATCAATGTAACGCCACAACAACTACATAAATGTCTCCACTAACATTCATAAACGTGTGTCAGTGAAACTCTGAGTCTCTCCGTAAGGCTGCACTCGCTACTGGTTATTCTGGGACTCTGGATGAGTGAGATCGGCCTGTGTTGGTATTGCCGGAGTTTCTGAAGCTCGTGTGAAGACTCCGCCCTCTTCTGGATGGAGGCGGAGCTAAAGCTCATTTGCATTTAAAGGAACACACAGAAACGGTGCGATTTTGCTCGCACACAAAAAGGGGCAAATTTGACAAGCTATAATAAATGATCTGGTATTTTGAGCTGAAATTTTACAGACACATTCTGGGGACACCATAGATTTATAATACATCTTGTGGAAAAGGGGCATAATATGTCACCTTTAAAGGATCTTAACACAGGAGTCTATAAGTTTCAACTGCATCTGCCTCTGTCATTCTGCTGGTTTGAGTCGTTCAACTTGAGTTTAAAGACTCTTTTCATTTCTCGTCATAGAGAAATGAACAGATTTGTGCATTTGACCTCATAACCACGTCTAAGTCGGCACAGCTAAAGGTGTCTTCCCTTCAAACCGCAAACCTCATCCTCTGAGACTCTCGCCCCCTCGTGGGGTTTCAGCCCGACGACACATGAGAAACATGCATCTCTGAGAAGAAGAACACAAATCCTGGCTCTGTTTGCTGTGGATAGAGAAAACAGCTCTTCTCTAGAGACGCAACTCTCTTATAGAGACGTTTCCACGGCCGAGCCACTGAGGAACATTGTTTGTTCAAGTCTCATTAATCAAAGCGTTATCAAATGTATATTTATTGTGGTGTCGATTAATCGCAATTAATCGCATCTAAACTAAAAGTTTGTGTTTACATAATATATGTGTGTGTACTGTGTATAATTATTTAGTATATACTGTATAAATAAATGCATGTATATATTTGAGAAATATTTGCATGTATATACTGTATATGTATATCTATATATAATTTATATTATATATAAATATTTTTTATATATAAATACCAAATGTTTCTTAAATATATACATGCGTGTGTGTGTATTTATATACACAATAATTATACACAGTACACACACATATATTATGTAAACACAAGCTTTTAGTTTAGATTAAGTCGTTGCACAGCCCTAAATTAATTAAAATTAAAAATGAAATAAAACATAATTAGATAAATACATAAAGACCTTTTATTTATTCAAGAGCGCATCAGGTTCAAATGTGGAAAACGCCGTATTTTGTTCCATCTGGAATCTGGAATCTTTTTGTGCTGCATATGGAATCATGTTGTTTAAAGAGTTAGTTCACCCAAAAATGAAAATTAGCCCATGATTTACTCACCCTGAAGCCATCCTAGGTGTTTATGACGTTCTTCTTTCAGACGAATACAATCAGAGTTATATTAAAAAATATCCTGGCTCTTCCAAGCTTTATAATGGCAGTGAAAGTCCATAAAAGTGCATCTATCCATCATAAAAGTGCATCTGTCCATCATAAAAGTGCATCTGTCCATCATAAAAGTGCATCTATCATCATAAAAGTACATCTGTCCATCATAAAAGTGCATCTGTCCATCATAAAAGTGCATCTGTCCATCATAAAAGTGCATCTGTCCATCATAAAAGTGCATCTATCCATCATAAAAGTGCATCTGTCCATCATAAAAGTGCATCTGTCCATCATAAAAGTGCATCTGTCCATCATAAAAGTGCATCTATCCATCATAAAAGTGCATCTGTCCATCATAAAAGTGCATCTGTCCATCATAAAAGTGCATCTATCCATCATAAAAGTGCATCTGTCCATCATAAAAGTGCATCTGTCCATCATAAAAGTGCATCTATCCATCATAAAAGTGCATCTGTCCATCATAAAAGTGCATCTATCCATCATAAAAGTGCATCTGTCCATCATAAAAGTGCATCTACAGTGAAGAAAAGAAGTATTTGAACACCCTGCTATTTTGCAAGTTCTCCCACTTAGAAATCATGGAGGGGTCTGAAATTGTCATCGTAGGTGCATGTCCACTGTGAGAGAAAAAATCCAGAAATCACAACGTATGATTTTTTAACTATTTATTTGTAAGATACAGCTGCAAATAAGTATTTGAACACCTGTCTATCAGCTAGAATTCTGACCCTCAAAGACCTGTTAGTCTGCCTTTAAAATGTCCACCTCCACTCCATTTATTATCCTAAATTAGAGATGCACCTGTTTGAGGTCGTTAGCTGCATAAAGACCCCTGTCCACCCCATACAATCAGTAAGAATCCAACTACTAACATGGCCAAGACCAAAGAGCTGTCCAAAGACACTAGAGACAAAATTGTACACCTCCACAAGGCTGGAAAGGGCTACGGGGAAATTGCCAAGCAGCTTGGTGAAAAAAGTTGGAGCAATCATTAGAAAATGGAAGAAGCTAAACATGACTGTCAATCTCCCTCGGACTGGGGCTCCATGCAAGATCTCACCTCGTGGGGTCTCAATGATCCTGAGAAAGGTGAGAAATCAGCCCAGAACTACACGGGAGGAGCTGGTCAATGACCTGAAAAGAGCTGGGACCACCGTTTTCAAGGTTACTATTGGTAATACACTAAGACGTCATGGTTTGAAATCATGCATGGCACGGAAGGTTCCCCTGCTTAAACCAGCACATATCAAGGCCCGTCTTAAGTTTGCCAATGACCATTTGGATGATCCAGAGGAGTCATGGGAGAAAGTCATGTGGTCAGATGAGACCAAAATAGAACTTTTTGGTCATAATTCCACTAACCGTGTTTGGAGGAAGAAGAATGATGAGTACCATCCCAAGAACACCATCCCTACTGTGAAGCATGGGGGTGGTAGCATCATGCTTTGGGGGTGTTTTTCTGCACATGGGACAGGGCGACTGCACTGTATTAAGGAGAGGATGACCGGGGCCATGTATTGCGAGATTTTGGGGAACAACCTCCTTCCCTCAGTTAGAGCATTGAAGATGGGTCGAGGCTGGGTCTTCCAACATGACAATGACCCGAAGCACACAGCCAGGATAACCAAGGAGTGGCTCTGTAAGAAGCATATCAAGGTTCTGGCGTGGCCTAGCCAGTCTCCAGACCTAAACCCAATAGAGAATCTTTGGAGGGAGCTCAAACTCCGTGTTTCTCAGCGACAGCCCAGAAACCTGACTGATCTAGAGAAGATCTGTGTGGAGGAGTGGGCCAAAATCCCTCCTGCAGTGTGTGCAAACCTGGTGAAAAACTACAGGAAACGTTTGACCTCTGTAATTGCAAACAAAGGCTACTGTACCAAATATTAACATTGATTTTCTCAGGTGTTCAAATACTTATTTGCAGCTGTATCTTACAAATAAATAGTTAAAAAATCATACATTGTGATTTCTGGATTTTTTTTTTAGATTATGTCTCTCACAGTGGACATGCACCTACGATGACAATTTCAGACCCCTCCATGATTTCTAACTCCGCCTTTCCACTGCACACGACATTCGCATGTGATTGTCGCATCTCGCCCCCTAGTAGTGTCAGTTGCACGGAACTTTGAAATTGGTCGTGAAGCAACCGTTAAGCCGCCTTTCCACTGCACACGACATTCGCATAAGATTGTCGCATTTCGCCCCCTAGTGTCAGTTGCACGGAACTTTGAAATTGGTCGTGAAGCAACCGTTACCCTCGGCTATTCACAATGATAAAACTAATGATTTTAATGAATGCAATGCATGCATGAATATATCCACACAAAATAAATGACCCTCAATACATCTACAATAAAACATAACAGTTTTTTAGAGCTAATATTGATTTAATAATTATAAAATATTTTTTTCTGCCATAATAACAGACATTTTACAGAAATAGCGTCTACAGAATAACATTAAAGAGTTCAAATATTGGTAATTCTAGCCTCGCGTTCATAGTTTTGATTAAAATACATCACATCCGGTCGGCCGGTCGCATACGGTCTATTCGCAGAAGTTCAGATATTTCAACGGATCCAAAGCTCAAATCGGATCCGAATTTTCCGCATACGCATATGATCGGAACTCCCCGCAGCTCCTGTACGACTCTCCATTGGAAATGAATGACTTCCGGTCTGACGGCTGTCGTTTGTCGTGTGCAGTGGAAAGGCGGCTTTACCCTCGGCTATTCACAGTGGTAAAACTAATGATTTTAATGAATGTAATGCATGCATGAATATATCCACACAAAACAAATTACCCTCAATACATCTACAATAAAAACATAGCAGTTTTTTTGAGCTAATATTGATTTAATAATTATAAAAAAAAAATTCTGCCTTAATAACCGACATTTTACAGAAATAGCGTTTACAGATTAACATTAAAGAGTTAAAATATTGGTCAATCTAGCCTCGCGTTCATAGTTTTGATTAGAATACATCACATCCGGTCGGCCGGTCGCGGATGCAAAGCTCAAATCGGATCCGAATTGTCCGCATACGCATATGATCGGAACTCCCCGCAGCTCCCGTACGACTCTCCAATGGAAATGAATGACTTCCGGTCCGACGGCTGTCGTTTGTCGTTTGCAGTGGAAAGGCGGCTTAAGTGGGAGAACTTGCAAAATAGCAGGGTGTTCAAATACTTATTTTCTTCACTGTATCCATGGGCGTCAGTTTGGGTTGAAATGTGCTGGGGACAGAGACGCATTAGGAAGTGCATTTTCGAAAGTGCTGGGTACAATGACGCATTAATTATTTTCTCTCTTTCGCGCAGGTCATGTTTTGAAAGACGATGTCCTGCTTACTGATGTAAATAAATAAAAATGTATAAAAAGTTCGACTAAAAATGTGATTGTACTTTGGGTTTAATTGGTCGTACAATGAGTCGAATTTTTTTCGTGAATAAATGCATAGATCCGCCTGTCTTACATACGTAGAGCAATGGTCTAGTCTAGTGGCATAATTTTTGCCAAGCGTGTCGGAGGTTCGGAGTTCTAATCCGCACTGTTATAGTTTTTTTCCCCTCATCAAAACCGATAATGTTTATCAGTGGTTGTATATCAAGCAGGGACACGTTTGTTTGCATTTTGATTTGTGATTTCACCAGAACGAATAGAATCTCCGCAACGGATTGAAGCGCGCGTCCGAGTGAAGACATTGCGGCGTGTGCGCGAGCCTCAAGAGAACACTCGCGCCACTCATCACAGCGGCAGATGCAACGAGCACATGATCACTTGATTAAAAAAACAACAACACATTTCAGCGCTAGATCGCCTCTTATTTAACAAATGAACGAAACGAATGCTGCTAAGTTAACTGAAGATGTTTTATTTATATTAGTACATCCGTGCCGCGAGATGTTTCAAAAGTGATGGGGACAATATTATCGACCCTGGCAAAAAGTGGTGGGGACATGTCCCACCCGTCCCCCCCCCGTAAATGACGCCTATGACTGTATCCATCATAAAAGTGCACTTTTATGATGGACAGATGCAGTTTTATGGACTTCAAAACAGAAACAGCCATTATAAAGCTTGGAAGAGCCAGGGCATTTTTTAATATAACTCTGACTGTGTTCGTCTGAAAGAAGAATGTCATATACACTAGGATGAGGGTGAGTAAATCATGGGCTAATTTTTATTTTTTGGTGACCTGTCCCTTTAAGAAGCGTAAATCTGATTTGATGTTCATGCTGTTGGCTTCTGCTCCCTCAGCCCAATCTCACGCTGCACTCGGCCCGGCCCGATCTCCCAAAATGCTTCCAGCTGTCGGTCCTGCCCTGGGCTCCCTGCATCTACCTGTGGGTCACCTCACCGTTCTACATCCTCTACCTCAGGAGGAACAGCAGGGGATACATCATGATGTCTGTATTAAACAGAATCAAAACGGTAAGAGATCTCAACATCTCCCTTAGAAGGTATTGCTAATGTCCCCATTAACGTCATGCAAACATTATTTCTAGTGGTGGGACGGATCACAAAATTCACGGTTCGGATCATTTACGTTTTTTGAGCCATAAAAATAATATTTTAATGGGGGGGGGGGGGGGGGGGAAGCAAATAAATTTGCTTTCCATTTATTACTTAAAGCTCACTTGAAGTTCTTCGATACCACATCAAAAACTACTAGCCTAACTGATAAAGTTTAAACATTATTTAAAACAAGTGAACAGTCAGTAATAACAGTAGTGTTCAGGTACAGAAATGAATAATTAAGCCTAAATGTAAAATGTTTGCTTGTGCTAACGTTTTGAGGACAGGATGTTATTAAAGACCAGGGCCTCATTTATAACGGTTGCGTCGCACAAAACCGTCCCTGAAGGAGCGTACGCCACTTCACACGCATCAGCTGTGGTTTATAAACACACACTTGACGGGAGAATGTGTAAGTTCATCTGTGAGTAACTCTGATCATGCGTATGAACATTAGAGACGGAGCAGTTTAACGACACCAATGATGATCTGAGGAACAGATGAAGGAAAACCACTTTAATATTCATTATGAGTCCTAATCATAAATACAGTGCATGTTCACAATAACAGTTTAAATACATGAAAGAATGATTTAAACTATGTTGTACATCTGATACACACATTTAGATTAAATATGCCTCTCATTAATGGAGTTAAGCACTTCAATTACATCAAATCATCACAGAGAAGATAAAAAACATTTTATCTTCTAATAACTATAAATGTTTGTAGTGTATGCGCTGCGGTCAAACACTTTTCATGCTGTGTTTTAAAGGGTACCTATTATGGATTTTTGAAAATTGCCCTTCATGTAGTGTGTAACAGATCTAAGTGAACGAAAACATCCTGCAAAGTTTTAAACATGAAAGTTCACCGTATACAAAGTTATTGTCTCTCAAAAGTAAGAGTCGACTCTGAGTCGCTGATATGAATCGTTCGACGAACGATGCATTTTCTCTAACTTTATGACGTCACTTGTACAAGTTATTTGAATAAGATACGCCCACTCATTGCGCTCGTACTCGTAGAAGCCAGGGAGACTTGAAAACATCATGGCGACGAGACGCTGTGTTCTGAAGTGTGACGCAAAAGCGACATTTTTTCATCTGCCCAGAGACGAGCATTTGAAGAATCAGTGGCTACAGTTCATATATGCAACTACCGGTATACCACAGATGTATAGTCCGACGTTATTGCTGTGTTCGCGTCATTTTTAAGATGATTGCTTTACAAACATAAATGCTTTCAAATATGGAGTCGCGAGCCGGCTGATATTGAAGGAAGGTTCAGTACCAAGTCTATTTGGATCAGCTTCCTCCTCCGAATCACAACCTGTAAGTATTATTAATCTTATAAATTGTTGCTTTTATGTTTTATGTAGCATGCTCAATAATTATTTTGTGTTGTGAACGCACAGTGCAGCTTCCAGGTCTTCAATGTCAGTTGTATTGAAATATGTGCAGGGCTCTCAAGTGTCACGCATTGAGCGTGACAGTCACTCATTTCGGTCTTTTGTCAAGCTCTCCCGCCACACAGTGTATTTCTCACGCTGAAAAACTATTTGTAATATATTTAATATGCCGCAGCGCCCAAAACTCTGGCCGCGCCGCTCTCACTGTGGAACCGGCAGGAATCAAGCGCGTCTCCTCTGGTGTTGTTCATCTGGTGTTGTTAGCCAATCAGAAAATAGCACTATTGTATCTGGGTAAGATTTATCGCAACAACCAATGACACCCCGTCGGCTCGGTATCACTCCTTTGGGCTATGGTAGCTAACATATCACCGCAGATTAGCGTCACGTGAAGGCGGGGTTTGGAAAAATGACTCGCTAAACGAATCATATGGGAGTCGGTGAGCAAATCAGGTAAAAATAAATGCATATTATAAGACAACAAAAGTGTTTTTTGTCATTTCATGCTTGTAAAACTGTTGTTGGGGACTCCCAGAACAATATTAGGAACATTTTAAATGCCATAATAGGTACCCTTTAATGTTTGCTCAGCGCATGATAATAGCAGAACTCATGGACTGAGGAAATACTCTCATGCAAATAATGATCAATAATGCACAATCTGTCTCCATTAAAAATATAAAGCAATTAAAAATACTATTTGTCCAGTGGAAAAGATTGAGAAAAACTTTCTCTGAAATGTATTTTATACTATTTGATTTATTTCAAAAACAAGGCGAGGATCGACGACTAAATGATTTTTCGCAACGTAATCCGACGCACATCCGTATCTCATATTTCCCTAATGTCCTGTAGCGTTAAACATGGCATCACGTGCATGAATATGCATATGCAAATGATATGCAGATGAGGATTTGCATAGTAAACGAGGCGTTGTAAGCTCATGTATGGTTATTTCGTGGAGGAGACGCATGTGAACACAATCTTCCTCTGACTGGGTTTATAAAGGGGATTCTGCGCAGGTTCTGGTGTACGCACACTTTTATAAGTCTGAATAGGCGTACGCCATTTTGGCCTTTCGGGCGCACGTACACTTTTAGTGAGGATCCTACGCACAGTTTATAAATGAGAGCCCTGATAACTGTGAACATTAGAACGTTAGTAAAGAATGTTCCCTGTTAGCTGATATGCGTATGTTTGTGGCTTCAGCTCTCTGTTCTCTGCTTGAAATGGTTCGTTTTATGTATGTGTGCAGGCTCTGGGCTTGATACTGTGGATCGTGTGCTGGACAGACCTGTTTTCTTCATTTCATGAGATGAACCAGAAGCGCATTTTACCCCCAATATATTTTGTTACACCTTTAATAGTTGGCATGACAATGGTAAGTGACAACATCTGACAAATATGTTGCTTGTGTCCCGTGTGTCTGATCTTAAAATCACATTCAATGAGTTTTCAGACCTCAAAACTTCACTGAAGCCAAGCTGCAACAATGACTGATCCTCAGCACAGTTCAGTGTGAATCTGGCCGTTATGGTATCGTATCATAGAGAGTGGACAGTGGTGGACAACTTTTTGGTGCCAATTGAAATATAAATAAGGCACATTTTACAACATCTCATTTTGCAGGCATATTCATGACCCTAAATGAGAAATAAAAACACATTTTCAAGAAAAACATCTCAGGTTAACCAGTATTTCCACTAATTGAACACTAGACACACTATATTAACTTTATAAATGGACTTGAGGGGGAAAATTAAATTGCCTAATAAAATGCATGATATGCTTTTTTTTACGATCACTATAACAATTTTTTTAATACTTTATTGTTAACACAGTTAGCACAACATCCGTTGTAGAGAGGCTTCAAAAGAAACTGCAGTGTAAAACACAATATGATCAATGCAATGTACTATATCTATTGTATAATGGCAGACCTGACACGTGTTAATGTTTTTATGACATTGTCCTATGATTGACTAAGTTGGAAGAGAACATGTGTTAGTGTTTTGGAATAATTGTTTGATTTTGAGACGTGTTTGCAGTGTTTTAGTAGACATGGTGTATTGTGTTAGTGTATTATTGTAGTTTTGTGATTTTGAGCATGAAATTAATTGTGTGTTGTACTTGTATTGGTGCGTTAAGAGTTTAGGAAAATTTTTCAAAGTATTGTAAATCGTAAAAAACTGTAATTTGGTATTACAGACAGACTGTCCAAAAGTGGTCGTGTAAAACATTATTTTCTCTCTTCCAGTTATTAGCCACGTTCCTGATCCAGTTCGAGAGGCTGAGAGGTGTGCAGTCGTCCGGCGTGCTCTTCATATTTTGGACGATCTCAGTGTTGTGTGCCATTGTGCCTTTCCGGTCCAAAATCCTGCATGCCGATGAAGAGGTCAGTGCCGCCCACCCCTGAAAACCCATTAGTTCATTCGTTTCAACTAGATGTCCAGTACAGTAGTTTGTTTCTGTCTGACCATGTACATTGTTCATCTCTCAGGAATGTTTTACTCTGCACTTTTTCCTCCTGTTTTATCTTCACGTGAATCTTTGACCTGCATGTTTCCTCCGCTCTGAGAGGAGGTCAGTTCAGGGCGCGAGTGTTTTGAGAGAATAGTGCTGTTGTTGTTCCTTAAACCTGCTTAAGACAGCTTATCTAACTCACACAGCAACACACACAGCTCAAGTCACTCCACTAGTCAAACACATCTCATTCTTGCTCCTGGTTATAACAAATGTCATTGGTTTTTGAATTTTGTCCAATATCATTTATGCATAGCTTTTATCCAAAGTGAATTTTGCTGCATTTAAAGTTTCCATATTTATTCACTTCATGCATCCCTGGAAACTGAAGCGCCATGCTCTACAGGCACGTGTAAATATTATATATTAGACATCAAATATATATAATAATATTAATTTTGTTTGTGCATGTTGTGCATTTAAATTGTTCAGATATATGAATTTAAAAATATTAATATTGTTTGTGCATGTTGTGCATTTATATTTTTTTGATATATTTATTTAACATTAATATAGTTTGTGCATGTTGTGCATATATTTATTTCAGATATATTAATATCATAATATTGTTTGAGCATGTTGTGCATTTATTTTTTCAGGTATTTTAATTTAATAATATTAATATTGTTTGTGCATGTTGTGCATTTATATTTTTCAGATATATTAATATCATAATATTGTTTGTGCATGTTGTGCATTTATATTTTTCAGATATATTAATATCATAATATTGTTTGTGCATGTTGTGCATTTATATTTTTCAGATATATTAATATCATAATATTGTTTGAGCATGCTGTGCATTAACATTTTTCAGATATATTAATTTAATAATATTGTTTGTGCATGCTGTGCAGTTAATCACATGCTTATTTTATTTAGAATATTTAATTTATTAATGTAATTTTTCAATGTTAAAATAATTCTGCTAAGCTTAACGAGGACACATCGAGACCCTGTGACACTGTTCAGATTATTACTCTTAGTTTGAGCACTCGACACACTCGACACACACCAGCTAGCGTCACCGATGAGTTCGAGGGAATGTCCGATGTGAACCGGCTGGACAATGCCTGAGCTTTGTCAAACATCTTAAAAATCTAATAAAACTAGATATCTCCGATCTCTCTGCTCATAAAAGCAGGGTTGAGTGTATTCAGGGCTCCGGGCGTTTTGATGTGGCGTGTGTAGAGATGTTATGCGTAGATGATAAAGCTGCTTTCTCTGTTTCAAAACGAGGTCAAAGACAAGCTGAGGTTCACAACGTTCTACATTTACTTCGGCCTGACCCTGATTGAACTGATCCTGTCCTGCTTCAACGAGAAGCCTCCTCTCTTCTCCAGCGCGGGCACTGACCCTGTGAGTGTGTGTGTGTGTGTGAGAGAGAGAGAGAGAGAGAGAGAGAGAGAGAATGTGTGTGTGTGTGTGAGAGAGAGAGAGAGAGAGAGTGTGTGTGTGTGTGTGTGTGTAGGTGTGTGTGTGTGTGGGTGTGGGTGTGTGTGTGGGTAGGTTTAGGGATTGGGGAGTGTGTGTGTGTGTGGGTGTGTGTGTGTGTGTGGGTGTGTGTGTGTGGGTAGGTTTAGGGATTGGGGAGTGTGTGTGTGTGAGTATTGTATTTACTCAAAGGCCAGAATAATATCAAGAAAGGCCAGCTGTAACTGTCATGCCTTCATAATACGTCATCAGAGATTGAATAAAATATTGGTTTAGTGCCACAAACTTTGGATCATAGAGTTTCTTGCACGTTAGAAAGAGATTTGAAAGGTCAGAGCAACAAAACTGAAGTGCCGCTGGTGTCTTCATTTCTTTTCCAGAATGTGTGTCCAGAAACAACTGCCGGATTCCTCTCAAAAATGACCTTTTGGTGGTTTACAAGGTGAGTGTGTGTCCTAGTTTCCCTCTGGGAACTCAGAAACAAACCTGTCCCACTGTTTTGGCTCAATTACAAGATGTCTTAATGCTGGATTTTACAATTAATGCACAAATCGTCTGCAGCGCTCGAGCCAAAGGGGAGATTTAAAGGGACAGTGCTCCTAAACCTTTTCTGAGAACATCCCCTGCTAGCTGTGTTAAAGCTATAGACTGTAAAAAATATGGACAAAGCGTGTGTGTCGTCACCCATAGACTTTCTGAAGAACGGTTTTGAGGCCGTTCAATCCAAATGTTCATTAAGGACACAGAGGTGTGTGATGTGTGTGTCAGATCATGGCCCAGACGTCAAATTTCAGGAATTGCACTCGGCGCAGCCCGTTATCAGCTGTCAATCAAGCTGTCAATCAAAGTTAACCACGCCCTTATTTGTCATACATTTTATATCTAAATACGATCTAAACTAACGAGTTAGAAAAACTCGGGCACTCGGAACCAATCGAAAAATACAATAAAAGTCCATGTGACCAACCTGTAAAAACATGAGTTTATGCTGTGAAAATGGACATTTTAACATGAGGGTCTGTGGACATCTGCTCCTTCTGGGACCGGCCCCTAGAGGAGTTTAGAGGTACTGCAGTTCTTCACTTCCGGGTCGGCTTCATTTCTCAGATTAGAATGTTGCCGCTTGGTTAAACCCGGAAAAATTTTACGTTTAGTTTTTTTAGAATTTATTTCTTCATCAGAATGGTATGAAACTTGGTAAAAGTTTTGTCACCTGCTATGTGAACACCCGCAGCGCTACCAATGGGCCTATTTACCATTTTGACCCTAAGAAAGTTTTAAATTATATTTTTAAAATTTAAGGTCATAAATTCTTTACAAGTCTTATTTTACTTATGAAAGGTCTTAAATTTTCGATGGCAATTTGACTTCAATAGTGTTACATTTGATTCACTGCATGGTGTGTGCAGTTATAGGTATGTCCCTAAATTAGTTTTTGTCTTATATTTATATCATATTATGTTGTTATCATACAATATCACATCAGCAAGAGGGCCATTTTCCCGTCCACAAAAGAAAATGTGATATTTAGTTTATATGAGAGTTAAATTAATGATAAATTAATGCGCTGTCAAAAATGAGCGCATTGGATATGAATAAAGATGAGTTTCCTCTAGTGGAAGCGTTCGGTACTGCAGCCGATCAACATCTCACTGACACATCTTTTACTGAACACAACTTGTTTAGATTTATGGCTTTGATTTTCTTGCAGCTTTAGAGTAAAAAGTGATTTTGAAAATATATATTTCATATAAATAGTATTTTTGTTTATTTTTCATAATAATACACGTAATTTTTTTTTAAAGTGTCGTCTATGAAAAGAGATCAAACTTCAGTCTGTCGCTCTAAAGCATTCAAGATTTACCACAGTTTAAGTTGAAAATTAATTTTTCAGGTCTATGCTCAGAAAGTGAATAAATGGATTATAAATACCGCGTAAATATAATATAGTATAAAAAAATCGCCTAAAAATACAAAATATTAAATAAAAAACATTATCAAACTAAAATATAGTACATTAATTTCATTGAGAAAAAAAAAAATCTGAGACCGAAAATTACAAATATATAGAAATAAATACAAAAATGTCGGACACGCGAAGAGCAGCAGAGGGTTGAGTGCTTTGCTTCTGTCCTGCAGCATGGCCATCAAAGGCTACAAGTCTCCGCTGGAGAATAAAGACCTGTGGTCCCTGAACAAGCAGGACAGCTCAGGGCTGGTGGTTCCCAATCTGCTCAACCAATGGGAGGTGGAGAAATCCAAAGCACTGAGGTATGTATTCAAGAACACAATCAGGCTCTGATTCAGTCATTCGATCTAAAGATTCTCACATTGCAAGAGTTCCTCTGGGTGGTTAATAGGGTGTTGCTATGCAGTTGCTATGGGTTCTGGGTGGTTGCTGGGGTGTTCTGGTCAGTTGCTATGGTATTGTGGGTGGTACTACTAGGGTGTTGCTATGTGATTCCTTGACTATTCTGAGCAGTTGCTAGGGTGTTGCAATGCTGTTTCCAGGGAATTCTAAGTGGTTTGCAGTTGCTATGGTGTTGTGGGTGGTTGTCAGGGTGTTCTTGGTCATTGCCAGGGTGTTGCTACGCTGCTGCTTGCTAGGGTGTTCTGTGTGGTTGCTACATGTTTCTATGGTATTGTTTGGGTGTTTTGTATTGTTGCTGTTTTCGTGTTGCTACACATTTCCCTGGCTATACTGGGTGGTTGTCAGTGTGTTACTATGCAGTTGCTATGATTTTCTGGGTGGTTGCTAGGGTGTTGATATTCTGTTGGAAGGGTGTTCTACATGGTTGCTAGGTGGTTGTTAGCATGTTGCTAGAGTGTTCTAAAAGTTGCGAGGTGGTTGTTAGGATGTTGCTATGCAGTTGCTAGAGTGTTCTGAAAGTTGCAAGGGTGTTGCTATGGAGTTGGTAGGGTATTCTGGGTGGTTTCTAGGGTGTTGCTATGCGGTTCCTAACTATTCTTTTTGCTTGGATGTTGCTATGGTATTGTGGGAGGTTGTCAGGGTGTTCTTGGTCATTGCCAGGGTGTTGTTACGCTTCTGTTTGTTAGGGTGTTCTGTGTGGTTGCTAGGGGGTTTCTATGGTACTGTGGTTGGTTTCTACGTGTTTCTATGGTATTATGGGTGGCTGCTCGAGTGTTTTGTATTTCTACTGATTTGGTGTTTGCTACACAGTTGTCTCCTAACGAATCGCTCCTAACGGACAATTCAATTAAGTTCACATTTATTCATATAGCGCTTTTCACAATGCACATAGTTTCAAAGGAGCTTTACAGGAAGTGCACGAGTCCACATTACAGTAGAGTGATCTGTTATCAGAGGAGACTGTCTAAGTTATGCATTTCAGAAATGAACAAATACAAAATCACAGTTAGCGAAAAAAGTATTACAGTTTTTTCCAATTGCTAACACAATACATGTGTCACCTGGCCAAACACCTCAATGGTTAATGGTTAACACTTCAATCAGGATGTTAGCACTATGAAAAGACCACAGGTGAGCACCTTTTTTTTTTTTTACAACAATGGAATTATTGTTATAATAAATTTTTTGACTCTTTTTTTCTATATATTTATTCTATATATTATTTTTCAGTTTACTGTATTTTTGTGAGCATAATTGTGTTATGGCAGTTGCTTCAATGCATTTAGGGGTGTGGTCCTGGTCAAGACAATCTCCTGAACTCCAAAGTGAATGTCAGAATGGGAAAGAAAGGTGATTTAAGCAATTTTGAGCGTGGCATGGTTGTTGGTGCCAGACGGGCCGGTCTGAGTATTTCACAATCTGCTCAGTTACTGGGATTTTCACGCACAACCATTTCTAGGGTGTACAAATAATGGTATGAAAAGGGAAAAACATCCAGTATGCGGCAGTCCTGTGGCTAGGACTGGGGCGGTATGGATTTTTTCTTACCGCGGTTGAAAAGCAAGAAATTCCCGCGGTATTGCGGTAAACCGCTATTAGCACCATCCCGTGAAAAACTGCGCCCCCCCCCCCGCTCCCTCCCCCCCGCCCGCGCGCGCAATACATTCCGCGTGCACACAAGCGCACACACAAAAGGCTAGCCTGGTTTATACTCGACGCGTCCGCATGAGCGCGAGTCTCCGCTGACTGCGCGCGTAGCTCCCCAGAAGGACGAGGCGTTTATACTTGACGCGCTCGCCGTTGTGCTATTCTGTGAAACGACAGCGGGCTACTGAAGTAATTGTCCTCTTAACCATCATCAACGTGAGAAGAAGAAAGGTCCACACGTGACAATGTTTATTTTAGTACATCACCACCAATAACACTACAAAAAGAATCGAGTAAAATCCAGTAAACCCTGAGATTATTACCTCAGTGATATTAGAAGAAAATATGTAGATATAAAAACATGTAGGCCTATGTATTTCATACAACTCAATTAACGATCTCTTAAATATTTCTTATTTCACTAAACAATTAAGTTTCATGGACATTGTATAAAACATGGAACTTTATTTTTATTAAAATGGCTTATGTCTGCTATAGGCTCATTTTGTAAATGTAAGAAACTAATTTTAGACGCACAAACTGGGTGCCGGTGCAGTGAGACATACATGCTTGCTCAGCCAGATTCGGCTCGAAGTTGTTCATCTTCGGATGCGGGGCCGTGCGCGATGTTACAAAGAGTCTTGCGCACCCAACGCGCGCGACCGCCCACACAGCAATGACATCATTTTTGCCGAGCGCACCTTCGCGCTCGTGCGGACGCGTCGAGTATAAACAAGGCTTTAGGCAAGTGAACTTAATAAGGAACATGTTTATTTAACATTTATTATTTAACATTTAGAACAGGAACATTTAGAACAGAAATGGAATGATGTAGACAAAACGTGCACATGTGCAGGCACTTTTTTTTTTTTTTGCGGTGATGACGGTGACGAGGTCAGATCCGCGGTAGGGGTCACGTGACCGCGGTATTGCGGTAATGCGGTAACCGTCCCAGCCCTACCTGTGGCCGAAAATGCCTTGTTGATGCTAGAGGTCAGAGGAGAATGGGCCGACGGATTCAAGCTGATAGAAGAGCAACTTTGACTGAAATAACCACTCGATACAACCGAGGTATGCAGCAAAGCATTTGTGAAGCCACAACACGCACAACCTTGAGGCGGATGGGCTACAACAGCAGAAGACCCCACCGGGTACCACTCATCTCCACTACAATTTTGCAAGACCTCACCAAAATTGGACAGTTGAAGACTGGAAAAATGTTGCCTGGTCTGATGAGTCTCGATTTCTGTTGAGACATTCAGATGGTAGAGTCAGAATTTGGCGTAAACAAAATGAAAACATGGATCCATCATGCCTTGTTACCACTGTGCAGGCTGGTGGTGGTGGTGTAATGGTGTGGGGGATGTTTTCTTGGCACACTTTAGGCCCCTTAGTGCCAATTGGGTATCGTTTAAATGCCACGGCCTACCTGAGCATTGTTTCTGACCATGTCCATCCCTTTATGGCCACCATGTACCCATCCTCTGATGGCTACTTCCAGCAGGATAATGCACCATGTCACAAAGCTCGAATCATTTCAAATTGGTTTCTTGAACATGACAATGAGTTCACTGTACTAAAATGGCCCCCACAGTCACCAGATCTCAACCCAATAGAGCATCTTTGGGATGTGGTGGAACAGGAGCTTCGTGCCCTGGATGTGCATCCCTCAAATCTCCATCAACTGCAAGATGCTATCCTATCAATATGGGCCAACATTTCTAAAGAATGCTTTCAGCACCTTGTTGAATCAATGCCACGTAGAATTAAGGCAGTTCTGAAGGCGAAAGGGGGTCAAACACAGTATTAGTGTGGTGTTCCTAATAATCCTTTAGGGGAGTGTATATCTGCTGTGCATATGTTGCACTGACTTGTATAAAAAATATTATTATAAAAAATAATTTCAACAGCATGTGTGTGTATCTGCAAATATTGCTGTGCATGTGAACAATCTAAAGAATATTCTATAAAGAATATTCTATAATTTTAACTATTTTAGCATTATAGCAAACATACTAAAGATGAGAGTGCTCTTCATTATGCCCAACAGTGTGTAGTTGGTTAGACAAAAATCTGGTAATATGAATGAAGTGTGTGCCATTTCATGCAAAAGTTTGATTATGATAATGCTGTGTGTAGTTTCGATTGCAGTGCTTCATTTTGCAGGATATATGAGGTATTCTGCAGTTTGGGTGTGTGGTTTTGTGAATTGTGTTAAGTATTTTGATAAAACCAGACTAGTTTGCAAAATTGTGTGTTAGCAATTGGAAAAAACTGTTATTTAAACAATGTAATAATTTAATGCAGAAACAATGAGCTCAACAAATGATTATGACATTTAGAAAAACGTAGCGCTGACGATGAAAGCCCAGTTTAGCCTGAGAGTGTGTTGCTGTGTGCAGTGAGCAGAGTGTGAAGGATCAGGCTGCGTTCTCGAAAGCGGACGGCGGCGCTGAAACGAACCACGTGTGTGTGGGTCCCGAGGAGGCGCAGGTTCTGCTGTCCCAGCGGAAGGAGTCCCGGCAGCCCTCGTTCCTGCGGGCGCTGATCCGGGCCTTCGGGCCCTACTTCCTCATCGGCTCCGCTTACAAACTCCTGCAGGACCTCATCACCTTCGTCAACCCACAGCTGCTCAGGTGAAGCCTGACACCGAGACCAGAACACACTGCAGCGGCAGATGCTGATGACTGAGGAGTGTGTGTGTCTGTGTGTGTGTGTGTGTGTGTACGTGCATGCGTGTGTGCGTGCGTGCGTGTGTGATTCTGCGTATGTGCGTGTGTGTGTGTGTGTGTGTGTGTGTGTGAGTGTGTGTGTGTGAGTCTGTGTGCATGCGTGTGTGTGTGTGTGTGTGTGTGTGTGTGTGTGTGTGTGTACGTGCGTGCGTGCGTGCGTGTGTGATTCTGCGTATGTGCGTGTGTGTGTGTGTGTGTGTGTGTGTGTGTATGTGTGTTTGTGAGTGTACGTGCATGCGTGCGTGTGTGTGTGTGATTCTGCGTATGTGCATGTGTGTGTGTGTCAGTGTGTGTGTGAGTCTGTGTGCGTGTGTGTGTGTGTGTGTGTGTGTGTGTGTGTGTGTGCATGCGTGTGTGTATAATGTAAAATGATGTTTAATCACTCTTATCTGCTAGTTCTGAGATTTACAGCAGATGTTCACCGGGTTGTAATGAGTTTTCTTTAATCAGGGCTGCCAAATTTTGAGTTTAGCCCACCAATAATTGATTGTGATTGTCAAAACATTTGGTAAAGTTTACTGACAACGTTACAATGTCTACATGGTACAATGACTGTTAGGCTACTGTTTTTATTATTGCTCAACACAAATTTCACGATTGCATTTCAAATCTTGTGATTTGTGTCCGATCTTGATTCAAAATCGATTCATCGGGATAAATATTAGCTACAGTAGATGCATGTTAATTTTTCTCAAGAAAAAAAATCTCACCTAATGCTGTAAACACACAGAGAGCCCTGTCATCTGGTATTATTTTTAAAGGTTAAAACTAAACTAAATATAATGCGTTTTTATTATAATAACAGCGTTATAATATTTGAATGATATCAGTTAAAAATATAATAAATTTGTATAGTGCACATATTTAGAAAAATACTCCCTAATTTTTCTAGCCAACTAACTATGGTCATTACAGGTAAATGTGACATATTGTTCTCCAGATGTTTTATTGACTTCTTTCATTGTTGAAAAGCACTGACTGATCGATATTATTATGAATTTTAGAACTGTATCTTTTAAATTACCTATTGATCATTCGTGTTTATTTACTATTAACTAGTAGTAAAGAGTATTAGAGATATTCGTGCCGCTTAAACTGAGGCGATCACAAGCGCCAAAACGTTATTTATTGTTTGAATTTTGCACTGAAATTGACAGAATCTGAGAGCTGAGAATGTGTTTCATATCTGTCGGTGTCATGAATGTGAATGTGTGGCGTGAGAGCGTGTGAAAAGAGTCGATTGCGTGAGTCTCACACTGAATGTGTGTGAGTTGTCATCCCTGTCTTTAATTTAATATAGTGATCCATAATAAAGATGTTGAACATTAACTCACTTCATGCTGTTCCAAACCTATATGACATTCAGGCAACCGGTGTAATTGGACACAATAGCTGTTCTGTTCCTTTAACATTTACATAGGTATGGGTTTTATTACACGCATGGATTTGTTTTGTTTATTTATAACAGGCAGAACAAACACGAAACGCGCTGATTACCTGGAAGCAGGTGTAAAATTAATAGTTTTTCCCATGAACCCTGTAAAATCGTTTGCATGCTGTTTTGCTTTCGCCACGTATGCTTTTTCCATGCAAACGCAATGCAAATATGTTTGTCTAGTCCTTTTTGCCATTTTGAATCATACACTACAAAGTAGAAGTTGTTTTTTAAGGCTACATTTATTTGATCAAAAATACAGTCAAAACCGTAATATAAAGCAACACAACATAAATGTTTCTTGCATTCAAATCATCATATTATCCTGATTTCTGAAGGATCATGTGACACTGAAGACTGGAGTAATGATACTGATCACAGGAATAGATTACACTTTACTGTATATTCACATAGAAAACAGCTGTTTTACTTTCAAATTATATTTCACAATTTTGACTGTATTTTTGATCAAATAAATGCAGCTTTGATCACAGGAATAAATTACACGTTACTATATAGTCACAAAAAAAACAGCTGTTTTACTTTCAAATAATATTTCACAATTTCTACTGTATTTTGCAGCCTTGGTGAGCAGAAGACACTCAATTGTTTCAAACTTTTGACTGTTCATGTAAATATGATTCATGGAAACCACATTGCATGAAACGAACAATCCAATGCACAGAGGTGTGGTTTTAACATGATTCTCCTTTCGCTGTCAGGATGTTGATTGACTTCACCAAAAACGAGCACGCGCCGCTGTGGTGGGGTTACGCACTGGCTTTCCTGATGTTCGGCACTTCCCTCTTACAGACGCTCATCTTGCATCAGCACTTTCAGTACTGCTTTGTCACGGGCATGAGGCTTCGCTCTGCCATCATCGGAGCCATCTACAGGAAGGTACAGACTGTGCAAAAAAACACTTGCGTAGACTAGTTTTGAAGTCTAGAACATTAAAGTCTCCCTGTAGCCAATCATTTTATCCCTTAAAACTCATCACCAAAATGACATTAAAAAAAAAAATTATTGAATTTTTTTTTCATGCCTTAAAATATCTTGAATGTAACTCGACACCCTTGCCTCATTTAGTATACGTGGTTCTATGAATATGCAAATGAGCCCCGCCTCCACTCCCTCACTCAGAGATCCACTGGTTGACGATCACACGTTGATCTGATTGGTTACAAGGTCGTTTGTGACGTCAGAAACACCAGCGATTTCACACCGTGTTTTTGAGACTGTCTTTGGTTCACTGCAGTTTTAAGGAGGAAATACTCAGCAATGCTGTCGACTTATGAACTTACACATGGTTTGTGTTAAAGCATATTAAAAACACCACATAGACACATAAACAACATTAAAAGCATTAATTTTCACCACAGGGGGACTTTAACGTAACATTCTAGTTTGTCATCCTACAAACATTATGGGAACGTTACTTTTAAATGTTTGCTGAACGTAATGCATTAAGCAAACATCCAACTTAAACATTCCAGGAACAATGTATGAATAACGTGTTTGTGCTAACGTTTTGAGAACATTATTAAAAACCAAACGTTTGTTCAGAACAGAACGCTTTCTTTCTCATCGGCTTTCTTCTGTGTAACACAATATCTCAAACGTCTCAGGGTTTTTTTGTCCACACAATGGGCTCCTTGTTCTTTAACATTTTATTTTGTGTTAGGCAAAAGAAATAAATGCATACTTCTGCACATGCAAATGTGGGTTTGTAATGACATGAGTAAATAATGACAGAAGGGTAAGCTTTTAAGCTAGTTTTAGAGGGTTAAATAATGAGGAAACACTTTATTTTGACCGTTCATAGTACTAGAAACTGCAGCTTTCAAAACTCAAATTACCTTTCCATGCTCTACTATTACAAGGTTTGTCCGTTTATTATGATAAATGTAGTACGATATGTCAGGGAAGTGCTTTCAGCCCCTATGAAAACTAGTAGATACTGATAATTGAGCTTATATTAACAGTAACTTGAACTTGAACGTGTTATTCCTGTTATGACTATTTTACTGTGACTGGCAGGAACAAGAGTTACATTTACAATATAAACATTAAACCTTCTAAAAGATATGAAAATCTGCGTTTTTAATTTATAGAAGTTCAAGTCTCGCAGTTACAGACGCAGTGATTTAGTAAGAATCCGGCCATGTGGGCTTTGCTCTACTGCTCTACAGAGTAAAAGGAAGAGAATAGCTCAGGGATTTCAGTTGTCTTAGGTGTGGTAGGTGTCACGCATGTTCACACACATCTGTGCACTTTTACCTAGAGCTGCTTTATACTTGCTTCACTCGTGGGTGTTGCACATTTAATGCCGATGGTTTGTCTAGATAAGACCCTTATTCATCGTCTGGTGTCGTTTAAAGCCCTTTGAAGCTGCACTGAAACTGTCATTTGGACCTTGAACCGTTTGGGTCCTGTTGAAGTCCATTATATGGAGAAAAATCCTGGAATGTTTTCATCAAAAACCTTCATTTCTTTTCGACTGAAGAAAGAAAGACATGGACATCTTGGATGACATGTGGAGAGAAAATTATAAGCAAAAGTATTTTTAAAGTGAACTAATCCTTTAAGTACGTCTGTACGTCGCCAGCAATATTCCTTGAATTGAAAAAGCAAATAATGTGCTTTGTCATGGGATATTGCATTAGAAAAAGCTTTGAACTGCATCAGCAGGCGTCACTGCTTTGATATGTACCGTGTTCATACAGCATGGAATATAAGGGAACGTTCTGGAAAGGTTTTCTCAAAGTTATGAACAAACATTCTTTCAGTGACGTTAATTGAACGTTCGATTTGATTCTTTAATAATGTTCTCAAAAATGTTAGCACAAAAAATGCCATTCATTCATTGTTCATGGTATGTTTTTCCTGAAGTGTTTCAGTTTCAGAATAACGTTTTTTAAATGTACTACTTTTTTTGGAATGTTCAGAGAACATTCAAATGTAACGTTCCCGTAATGTTTACAAAGTGATGAAATAGAATCTTCATTTTAAAGTCTCCCTGTAGTCAATAATTGTATCCCCTAAAACTCATCTTTGATCACCAAAATGACATATTTAAAAGTTTTTTCTTTGAAAATGTTTTCTTCATGTCTTAAAATATCTTGAATGTAACTCGACACCCTTCCCTCATTTAGTATGCGCGGTTCTATGAATATGTAAATGAGCCCCGCCTCCACTCACTCAGAGATCCACTGGTTGACGATCACACGTTGATCTGATTGGTTACAAGGTCGTTTGTGACGTCAGAAACACCAGCGATTTCACACCGTGTTTTTGAGACTGTCTTTGGTTCACTGCAGTTTTAAGGAGGAAATACTCAGGAATGCTGTCGACTTATGAACTTACACATGGTGTGTCTTAAAGCATATTAAAAACACCACATAGACACATAAACAACATTAAACGCTTGATTTTCAACACGGGGGGACTTTAACGTTCAAATAACCCAAAAGAGTTGAGTGAATGATTCAATGACTGAAATGTTATTACTGAACATTTTCACATTTTAAAACTTAAATTTAGTTACTGATGCATTAAGTCTAGTTGAAATCTAGTTGTTTTTGTATTGTGACAATGAAAAGAATGATTTCTACAGTGTATGTTGGATTGTGGAAGCATATTTGACACGTTTTCATCGGTCTCCGCAGTCACTAGTGATCACGAACGCAGCGAAGCGCTCGTCTACGGTGGGTGAGGTGGTCAATCTGATGTCTGTGGACGCTCAGCGCTTCATGGATCTCACCACCTTCCTCAACATGCTGTGGTCAGCGCCGCTGCAGATCATTCTGGCTCTCTTCTTCCTGTGGCAGGTGAAGCTTTTACACATTTGAATACATTTGAATACTTTCCCTTGCTTTTTTTGTTAAATGGATAATCATATTCATACACAATGTTTCTCTTAAAAATTTCTAAATGCAAATCTAAAATGCTTCGAGGCATATATTCATGTAAAATAAATTTCCGTTAGTCCTTTAAAAGGGAGGCTTTTCTTTTTTTGACATTAAAGGCTGTGCATCCAATCAAACTGCCCCAAATGAGATGAACGTAACATGACTTCATCTCTGAAAACCATGAACAAAACTGTGCAAGGTGCAAAAAAAGACATTCTACATTAAATACAGGTTCGTTTGCAACAAGGCAAAGAACAGTTTGTAACGACCGTCATGTGTTTTAGGCTGAATTATTGGCTTCCGAGAGCATTAAACCTGGCATTCAGAATTTGTTTTTTACATTTTCCAGTTCAACCAATGACATTATTAATTATTCGTACAAGGGCTTGAATTTGATTGGTTTAAAATAGAAGTCCTGGAAAACCCTTGAAAACAGCCATTTTATTAAGAAGTAAATAAGAAATGCTTGATTTATTGAAAGACAATATATATATATATATATATATATATATATATATTAGGCCTGTTGGAACAAATTCCGAAATGAGCTTGTTTGAAACGTCTAGTCGAACTGAAAAGAACGATATAAGTTTCAGAATTGTTGGTGGTGTTTTCGCGAAGATATGAGCTTCATCCATATTCAGCACGAATAATGTTTATTAGATGTCCCTCTAGTGGACAGAACGTGTAACAACAACCACACGCTATAGTGGCATTGGCCATCCATACGCCTGTGTGATGTCGTAAATATTAATAATAGGATGAATTTGAGTATTTAATATTCAAATATTATTTGAATATTAAATAAAATAAGGAATGGAATTCGAATAGTATTATAGAGGAAGATTGACTGCTCTAATATATATATATATATATATATGAATAACATGAAAAAACACAAAAACAATCTTTTCACGCAAAATTAATTCTACAGCCCGTTTGATATCGATATTGAGTCATTTCTCATGGGTATGAATGTGATATTGCTCATATATTTTCAAGTATATGATACAGCTTTCATTCTTCAGGCCAATCATATCTGTCAAAATATCTGTTTGAATGAGGAAAGAAAATATTAAACAAAACAAATAAAAAAATGGCTGAAATACCATGCAAAATGAATAAATAAACATTAACTGAAATTAAATAAAATGTAAAAAACTTTAAATTATTTTCAGCTAGTTGTGAGGGCCACATTTATTATTTTTTCTCACTCAAACATGGCAAAAAAACACAACATTTTTGACACAAAAATAAATAAATAAATAAAAAACAGTTTTTATAAAATCTAAAAAGGAACAGAAGGTTCTCTCAAAGTTATGGACAAACATTCTTTCAGTAACGTTAATTGAACGTTAGATTTACGTCTTTAAAAATGCTATTCATTCATTGTTTAAAGGAATGTTTTTCTGAAGCGCTTCAGTTGGATGTTAGTCTAACGTTTTTTAAATGTGATGAAAAGTAATGAAATTAAATGTTCCTTTAAAGTCCCCGTGAAGTCAATAATTGTATCCCTTAAAGCTCATCTTTGATCACCAAAATTACATATTTAGGCGTTTTTTACTTGAAAAAGCTTGAATGTAACTCGACACCCTTGCCTCATTTAGTATGCGTGGTTCTATAAAATTATGAAAATGAACCCCGCCTCCACTCACTCGCACCAGCACAGAGATCCACTCGTTGATGATCACACGTTGACCTGATTGGTAAATGGCAAAAAAACATGACATTAAAAAATCTTTAACTAAAATCAAAGTGAAAGCATAAAATAAATAAAAAACTGTTTTAATAAAATCTAAACTGAAATGACAGTGGTTTTGTGTCGCACGGAGGGAAAGTGCTGTCAGCTGTTGTATGTCTGACAGAAAAGTAGACGTGAGCGATTGGTTCTGATTGTTGTGTTTCTCCAGAACCTGGGTCCGTCGGTGTTGGCTGGTGTGGCCGTGATGGTTCTGCTGATCCCATTCAACGCTTTCATCGCCATGAAGACCAGAACGTACCAGGTCAGCTGTCCTGTTCAGAAGTAACGTTCACATAATGTTTATAAAGTGGTGATTGTGAATCTTCACTTAATGTTCAAATAACAAAAAAAGAGTTGAGTGAATAATTCAATGACAGAGATGCTATTATTTATTACTGAACATTTTCACATTTTCAGCCTTAAATTGGATGACTGATGCATAAAATCTATTTGAAATCTAGTTTTTTTTTTATTGTGGCAATGAAAAGAACAATTTCTACAGTGTATGTTGATTGTGGGAACATGTTTGTTTGACACTTATTCAGACACAAACCGTTCACACAACGGCCTTCAGTTCTGCTGCTTATCAATATATCTTCTGCTGTGGTTTTTAAGCTCAAGCTTATCAGTTTAATTTCCTCTCAAAGAGACAGAGCACAAATCTAAACACCATCTCTTGTTTGATGTCATTGATGTCTGTATATCTGCACCAGTCATGATAGTTAACTAAAACGATACAAAGAAAACATTCCATCTTTAAATAAAATAAACTGTAATAAAAGAAAATATAAAAACTTTTATTTTATTTAAGCTACAACATTTTTTTTTACTTTATGTACTAAAATAACTCAAATTAAACTGAAAATATGCACAACAAAATTACTTTAAAAAATTTTTTTTTAAAGAAAAATATATTTCAAATATTAACAAAAACTAAAACTGAAATAAAAATATTCATTTTAGATGAATATTCAAAATCTATATAGATATATAAAACTGAATAAAAACTAATAATGACAAAAATGCACAAAAAAATTACTAAAACTTTAACTTATATTAAAATGAAAATGGAAAATAGAAAAACTAATTCACTGCAACATTTCTCATTTTCATTTATTTTAACTTGTACAAAAAACTAAGTTAATGAAAAATGAATAAAATCCATATAGACAAAAAAGCGAATAAAAATTTCAAAAAGGACAACAAAATTACTTAACCTGAACTGAAATGAAAATTAAAGTAAATATGAATGAAACTGAAAAAAATAATAATCTATATAGACAAATAACATGCATAGTAAAATTTCTAAAACTTTATCTGAAATGAAAATGGAAAATATAAAAATTAAAACTAATTCAAAATAATACTAAAAGCTATAATTATGTCTTAATGACATAAAAATAATTTATCATTTTTCATTTTCAACGTGATGTACTGAAACTAAACTAAAACTGAAATAAAAATGATAATAAAATCTACATAAATATAAAAAATATGACTAATGAAAATGACAAAACTGCACCACAAAATTACTAAAACTTTAATGTAAATGAAAATGTATCCCTGAAAGCAATAAGAGCGTGTGAGTGATGCTGTGCACAGGTGGAGCAGATGAAACACAAGGACGACCGCATCAAGCTGATGAACGAGATCCTCAACGGCATCAAGGTGTTGAAGCTCTACGCCTGGGAAAACTCCTTCAAGGAGAAGATCCTGCAGATCCGGCAGAAGGAGCTGAACGTGCTGAAGAAGACGGCCTACCTCAGCGCTCTGTCCACCATGGCCTGGACCAGCGCGCCTTTCCTGGTAACACTCCTCTATCCCTGAACCTGCGCTTTCGTGTGTGTGTGTGCACTCTAAAAAACACTGGGTTAAAAAAAAAAAAACATTTGGGTTGTTTTCGACCAAAGGGCTGGGTAAATATAGGACAGAACACATGTTGGGTTAATTTTACCCAGCAAATTGGGTTGTTTATTTAACTCATCATAATGGGTTGATTTAACCCAGCATAGCTGATTCATTTTTACTATAATACTTTTATTTTTTTATTTTACTGGGTTGTTACGTCTGACCAAGATTAGGATTACACAAAAACTACTTAAACACTGGGTTGTTACGTCTGACCCAGGATCTGGGTTACATAAAAACTACTCAAACACTGGGTTGTTACGTCTGACCCAGGATCTGAGTTACACAAAAACTACTCAAACACTGGGTTGTTACATTTGACCTAAGATTAGGATTACACAAAAACTACTCAAACACTGGGTTGTTACGTCTGACCCAGGATCTGGGTTACACAAAAACTACCTAAACACTGGGTTGTTACGTCTGACCCAAGATCTGGGTTACACAAAAACTACTTAAACACTGGGTTGTTACGTCTGACCCAGGATCTGAGTTACACAAAAACTACTCAAACACTGGGTTGTTACATTTGACCTAAGATTAGGATTACACAAAAACTACTCAAACACTGGGTTGTTACGTCTGACCCAGGATCTGGGTTACACAAAAACTACCTAAACACTGGGTTGTTACGTCTGACCCAAGATCTGGGTTACACAAAAACTACTTAAACACTGGGTTGTTACGTCTGACCCAGGATCTGAGTTACACAAAAACTACTCAAACACTGGGTTGTTACATTTGACCTAAGATTAGGATTACACAAAAACTACTCAAACACTGGGTTGTTACGTCTGACCCAGGATCTGGGTTACACAAAAACTACTCAAACACTGGGTTGTTACGTCTGACCCAGGATCTGGGTTACACAAAAACTACCCAAACACTGGGTTGTTACGTCTGACCCAGGATCTGAGTTACACAAAAACAACTCAAACACTGGGTTGTTACATCTGACCCAAGATCTGAGTTACACAAAAACTACCTAAACACTGGGTTGTTACGTCTGACCCAAGATCTGGGTTACACAAAAACTACTTAAACACTGGGTTGTTACGTCTGACCCAGGATCTGAGTTACACAAAAACTACTCAAACACTGGGTTGTTACATCTGACCCAAGATCTGGGTTACACAAAAACTACCTAAACACTGGGTTGTTACGTCTGACCCAAGATCTGGGTTACACAAAAACTACTTAAACACTGGGTTGTTACGTCTGACCCAGGATCTGAGTTACACAAAAACTACCCAAACACTGGGTTGTTACGTCTGACCCAGGATCTGAGTTACACAAAAACTACCCAAACACTGGGTTGTTACGTCTGACCCAAGATCTGGGTTACACAAAAACTACCTAAACACTGGGTTGTTACGTCTGACCCAAGATCTGGGTTACACAAAAACTACTTAAACACTGGGTTGTTACGTCTGACCCAGGATCTGAGTTACACAAAAACTACCCAAACACTGGGTTGTTACGTCTGACCCAGGATCTGAGTTACACAAAAACTACTCAAACACTGGGTTGTTACATCTGACCCAAGATCTGGGTTACACAAAAACTACCTAAACACTGGGTTGTTACGTCTGACCCAAGATCTGGGTTACACAAAAACTACTTAAACACTGGGTTGTTACGTCTGACCCAGGATCTGAGTTACACAAAAACTACTCAAACACTGGGTTGTTACATCTGACCCAAGATCTGGGTTACACAAAAACTACCTAAACACTGGGTTGTTACGTCTGACCCAAGATCTGGGTTACACAAAAACTACTTAAACACTGGGTTGTTACGTCTGACCCAGGATCTGAGTTACACAAAAACTACTCAAACACTGGGTTGTTACATCTGACCCAAGATCTGGGTTACACAAAAACTACCTAAACATTGGGTTGTTACGTCTGACCCAAGATCTGGGTTACACAAAAACTACCCAAACACTGGGTTGTTACGTCTGACCCAGGATCTGGGTTACACAAAAACTACCCAAATAGTGAAAAAATAACCCAAAAGGATACCCAGCCACGGATTTGGGTAGAAAAATAAGCCAATATTTTTTAGAGTGTGAGGAAAATGCTACATGTTTATCTTAATATGCTGTAGATTATAGGCGTCAAGTTGCCGGGTCATGTTTCAAAAGAGCATTAGTCATGATGTGTGTAGGAAACATGACTAACGCTCAAAAGTGCATGTGAAAAAACAGGTTTTTGTTGCTGAAATCTAAATTTGAACCTGTAATGAGTGTGTGCTTGTGCTCTTGATGTCCTCCAGGTGGCCTTGACCACGTTTGCTGTCTATGTGACTGTGGATGTAGAAAACATCTTGGATGCGGAGAGGGCCTTCGTGTCCTTGTCTCTGTTCAACATCCTGAGATTCCCATTGAACATGCTTCCACAAGTCATCAGCAGCATCGTACAAGTGAGCTTTCACTTCATCACGCTTCTCAATATTACAGATATTCCTGATTAAATACAACTTTAGAGCTGTCGATTACCACTAAAAATTATATATTAAAAAACACCCATTCAAAAGATTTTTAATGTTTTTTAAACATGTCTCTTCTGCTCATCAAGGTTGCATTTATTTGATCAAAAATACAGTAAAAACAGTGAAATATCATTATAATGTAAATCAGCTGTTTTCTATGTGAATATATAGTAAAGTGTAATTTATTCCTGTGATCAAAGCTGAATGTTCATCATCATTACTCCAGTCTTCAGTGTCACATGATCCTTATTCATATTTCTGTGGAAACTGTGATGCATTTTATTTTTCAGGATTCTTTGATTAATATAAAGTTCAAAAGAACAGAATTTATTTGAAATAGAATCTTTTGTAACATTATAAATGTCTTTACTGTCACTTTTGATCAATTTAATGCGTTTTTGCTGAATAAAAGTATGTATTTATTTACAAATAAAAAATTGTTACTGACCATAAACTTTTGAATGGTAGTGTATAACGTTACAAAACCTTTCTATTTTTTAAATAAAAAGCTATAATTTTGCATGTGTTTGTATATATATATATATATATATATTTATCTTATGTTTTTTATATTTTTGACAGCTTTATTTCACAAATGAATGATGATGGCAGACAATTTTTTTGCCTTATTTTAAAAAAGCATGATTTTATATATATATAATATAATAAGTGTGTGTGTGTGCGTGCGTGCGTGCGCGTGTGTGTGTGTGACCCAGTTTTGTGGCAGATTCATGCATGCTCAGTTCTGGTTGCTTAAACGATTGTGAAACATTCACCACAGTACATTCCTTGAGGTCGTCTTTCTGATGTGTGTGTAGTTCTGTAGTTCTGTCCCACTTCTCGACTCATGGTTTTGTAATCTTTCGCAGGCCAGCGTGTCTCTGAAGCGCATCCAGGATTTCCTGAGTCACGATGAACTGGATCCAGAGAATGTGGACCGAAGAAACAACGCTTCCGGTAGTTTTACGAGCAGACACAAGCTTCTGCTCTTGTTCTCATGCTGAGTCATTGTGAAATCTGTTCATCATGACTGAACTCGCTCTTCAGCGTACTCACGCTTCCTCTCTCTCCAGAATATGCCGTGACGGTTGTCAATGGGAAATTCGCATGGGCCAAAGAAGACCAGGTCACTCTTGACAAGTAAGAGCTCAATGTTCACAAAACACATTCGCTCATAATGTGGCGTTCGTACATACATTTGTTATTATCCTCGTTCTAGTGTAGATGAATCCAGAGTATGAACCCTTTTCCCAGATCTAAAATAATGTACTCACTCAAGTTTCTTTCTTCTGCTGAACACAAAAGAAGTTGATGGGGTTTCCATAGTTATTTTTATAATTTTTTTGTGCTGGGCAACGTCGCATCAAAAATAAAAATCTGTGTACTGTGTATAATTATTTTGTATATATAAATATACACATGCATGTATACATTTAATAAATATTTGCATGTATACTATATATATCTATTTATACATCATTTATATTATATACAAATATAAATGTTTTATATATTAATAACACATTTGTCTTAAATATATATAACACGCATGTGTGTATATTTATGTATACAAAATAACTATACACAGTACACACACATTTAACTTTTTCTTGGATGTGATTAATCGTTGCCCAGCACTATTTTCTTCTTTTTTTTTATGACATAATTTTCATTTTTGGGTGAATTATCCCTTTAACATCATAAATCTCTCACAGTTTAATATATTTGCTATAGTTTCTGTTCACCTCTATGGAACTGAAAATGTGAAAAGGGTCCATTCTAAATGAAGGGGGCGTGTCAGGAGGTCCTAATTAGCATAACACATGCCCATTATCTCCATATAAGGGCGTAGCACATGACTCCAGTAAAGCCAAGTGTGCACAAAACAAACACACTTCAATAGAGGCCTACACTTCTCTTGATCGACTGCATTTTTAATGCAGAATCTTTTTGAGATACACAAGATACACTTAGTTATGTAGTATCTTATAATAATAATTTATATAAAAGCACTTACACCTTCATGTGAGTTATTTTCACATGCATGTGGTTTCTGTCATTCTAAATTTAATCCCCTAGAAAAAAACTGTGACAATATTTACACATCAATATTTCTGTGTGAAAACATTTTCATGCATTTTTTTCCCGCACGAATACATACATGCACACGATTAAACGAGTTAGTGCTTCAAATGTATTGTTGCAGCAGAAACATGGTTTATGCGGTAATAAACGAACCTAATCTTGAAATAACAATATTTATTTATATTCTGTAATATCTGTATTTATATGTCACCGCTTAAAAAAGTGCAAAAAATTGGATTTATATGTCGCCAATTATCAGTATGCTGCTTTTAAACTCTTTTTAGTGCTATATTTTAATGCACCTTGTAGCATTTTTTTATTATATTTTTATAATCTATCTATCTATCATCCCTCTCTCTCTCCTGTGTGCAGCATTAGGCAAGGCAAGTTTATTTATATAGCACACTTAATACACTATGGCAATTCAAAATGCTTTGCATAGAAAATAAACTAAATAAAAGCAAGGGAAATTAAAACAGTTATAAAACATGAATGTATAGTTGCAGCAGGAACACTGGTGTATACAGTAACACCCTCTCCTGT
>JAULUF010000014.1:1675000-1702500 GCA_031834385.1 Semotilus atromaculatus
AAAGCACCGTCGTTTTTTCCGTCAACAAAACCAAGTGACTAGCTAGCAAGAAGTAATGCGCTGCGAGCAAATCACTCCGCAGAAGTAGCAGTGCTTCGCCTTCTGAGAATATAGTTCCCAGTATGTATAAGATGCCTGTGTCTCATGTGACCTTGACCTTGTTATTTGTACACACTGTGACTATACAAATCACAACATGTAAATAGGAAAATGTGGGATGTGATTGTCGACCCGGTTGGTCAAATGCCTGAAAGATGAGTTTATGTATAGATCTACTAGTTGAGCCACTCGTGATTGACTAGTTATACCGCAAATTAGTTACAAAGTCATATTAAAGAACCGATCAGAACGCCGCTGACACACTCACTGCACTGAGCCGTGTTGTACTGTGAATAGCATGTTAAATACGTGTTAGCGGAAAAAACAATTAATAACTTCACTGCCGCACGTGAATGACGCGTGACGTCTGACTCGACACTTCGCAGCGTGACGTCTGCGTCTTAAGTTGAATAGAAATCGATTTTGACTCCTAAAATCTTGTCGTGTCGTGGACAAGAAACATGTCAGACTACACGCTGCTTCCTGACCAGTCATCGCGTGACGTCTTTAACGACGCGCGTGATGTCATCGCTACCTGACCAGTCATCGCGTGACGTCTTTAACGACGAGCGTGATGTCATCGCTACCTGACCAGTCATCGCGTGACGTCTTTAACGACGCGCGTGATGTCATCGCTTCCTGACCAGTCATCGCGTGACGTCTTTAACGACGCGCGTGATGTCATCGCTTCCTGACCAGTCATCGCGTGACGTCTTTAACGACGCGCGTGATGTCATCGCTTCCTGACCAGTCATCGTGTACCGTCTTTAACGACGCGCGTGATGTCATCGCTTCCTGACCAGTCATCGTGTACCGTCTTTAACGACGCGCGTAATGTCATCGAGAAGGCGAAACTAGCAGCGAGTGACTTCCGGAAACGAACGTAAACAAACAATGGATGAAGCGGTGAGTGTTGTATTGGCTGTCCTGTGTTCAGATTAACGTAAAAAAAGAAAGGAAACCCGACTATGGACACGTTCCTGGATTGCTCGAACAGGACAGTATGGGCTGTCAATCCTCCAAAGAGAACTTGAGGTAAAATATTGTTTTCTTATATATTTTTTACTTTTAGCCAGTAGTACAAGTAAAATAATGTTGCTAGCTTGCCACAACGATAACATATTACAAAAACAGACTGTTGAAACCTCATACATGTGACGGAACCCGTCGTGGACGACCGTAAAAAAATTTAAACATCTTTTTGTGGTGATGTCGTGAAGCATCGCAGTTGTCGCCCGCTCTGACACACTGTACGAGATGATACGATCGAATCTTGCGTCCCGACGCCCGTTGTCGTTCACGAATCCCCACGACACCCTACGTCACACGGATCGTGCTAAAATCGTGTAATCTGAACCAGGCATTACTCTGTCCCACTCTCACCCCGCCTGACGCCCGTCTCTCGCAGACGCGTGTGCTGGTGACGCACGGCATCAGCTTCCTGCCTCAGGTGGACAACATCCTGGTCCTGGTGGACGGGGGCGTGTCCGAGGCGGGGTCCTATCAGGAGCTGCTCCAGCAGAACGGGGCCTTCGCCGAGTTCCTCAGGAACTACTCGCTCGAGGACATCATCGAGGACCCGGAGGAGCTCACACGTAAATATGAGGGAGATTCATGAGCGGGGAAATATGCATTTATGCTGAATAAATAAATATTAGATATTATTATTTATAATACATACATATAAATCTATCTATCTATCTGTCATTCTTTCTATCTATCTATCTATATATCTATATATATATCCATCTATCTATCTATCTATCTATCTATCTATCCATCTTTCATTCTTTCTATCTATCTATATATCTATATATCCATCTATCTATCTATCCATCCATTCATCCATCCATCCATCCATCCATCAATCATGTTAGACATTTTTATGTATAATACATAATTATTAGTTTGTTTGTTTATTTATTTTTGACTTCATTGTGTTTCTGTGACCCACTCCTGATGTTCTTCAGTGTCGTTGGTCGATGAAGAGGAGGATTTCCCTGACGACGCTCTCAGTAATCACACAGATATGGTGGATAATGAGCCTGTTGTGAACGAGGCCCGCAGAAAGTTCATGAGGTACACATGCATATTTAATGTGTTCTCGCTGTGCCAGTTGTGACTTCTGCTTTTATGAACACTTCTCGACGACAGACGTGGCTCTCGGCAAACACCGCTTTTATTTGCCCTGCACCTTCACCATAATACAGTAATATACAGTGCAGTTTGCATGTTGTATTTCTGCTTAATATCACATCCAGTTGAATATTAATAAAGCCGTGATGGAGTCAGTGACAGTAGCGGCACAGTAGCTTCACCCGGATGGTTTATTGATTATTTTAATCATAGATGAGTGTGCATTTTATAAAAAAATTTATTACTGTAAAAAGATATATAACATTCACTAAATTAGACTCGAATTCCTTTGAAACAAGAATAAAAATGGAATGGAATTCCATGGTTGAATGGAAATTTTTTAATACAAGAGACTGTTACTCTAAAGAGTAAGATCATGATCTTCAGGGGGTTAAAAATATCCAAAATAATAATCAGAAAATGTCTTAAAATCTTAAAATAATCCATATCAATAGAGTTTTATTTATCAGTATTCTTCTGTCCCTAACAGGCATGTGTGTGTGTGTGTGTGGTCTGAAAATGTGGTGTGTGTGTGTGTCTTAATTCTATCCATATTTTTACAGTTAATATATTAGTGTTCTTCTGTCCCTCATCGGTGTGTGTGTGGTCTGAGATTACAGTTTATATATCAGTTCTGTCAGGACCACTAGTGTTTTGACGATAATCAAGCAGTTCATTATTACACCATGTGTCATTACTATCAGGGCCAAATACGATTGACAATTAGCATATAGTTTAGATTGGCGGTCTGGTTCTGTTCTGGTTAGCCTACCATGGATAAGAGCAGCAATAACCCTCCTTAGGGTTAACAGAACAGAACCAATATGAATGTATTGCAGATATCATTAATTCAATATTTTAAAGTACAATATAATTCAAGAATTTAGACTGATTCAAACAGGAATCAGAAATTATACAGGGTAATTATCTCATGAGAAACGAGTGGAGCTGGGGATGGAGGAGGGTAATTATCTCATGAGAAACGAGTGGAGCTGGGGATGGAGGAGGGTAATTATCTCATGAGAAACAAGTGGAGCTGGGGAGGGAGGAGGGTTATTATCTCATGAGAAACGAGTGAAGCTGGGGATGGAGGAGGGTAATTATCTCATGAGAAACGAGTGGAGCTGGGGATGGAGGAGGGTTATTATCTCATGAGAAACGAGTGAAGCTGGGGATGGAGGAGGGTTATTATCTCATGAGAAACAAGTGGAGCTGGGGAGGGAGGAGGGTAATTATCTCATGAGAAACAAGTGGAGCTGGGGAGGGAGGAGGGTTATTATCTCATGAGAAACGAGTGGAGCTGGGGATGGAGGAGGGTAATTATCTCATGAGAAACGAGTGGAGCTGGGGATGGAGGAGGGTTATTATCTCATGAGAAACGCGTGAAGCTGGGGATGGAGGAGGGTTATTATCTCATGAGAAACGAGTGAAGCTGGGGATGGAGGAGGGTAATTATCTCATGAGAAACAAGTGGAGCTGGGGAGGGAGGAGGGTTATTATCTCATGAGAAACGAGTGAAGCTGGGGATGGAGGAGGGTAATTATCTCATGAGAAACGAGTGGAGCTGGGGATGGAGGAGGGTAATTATCTCATGAGAAACGAGTGGAGCTGGGGATGGAGGAGGGTAATTATCTCATGAGAAACAAGTGGAGCTGGGGAGGGAGGAGGGTTATTATCTCATGAGAAACGAGTGAAGCTGGGGATGGAGGAGGGTAATTATCTCATGAGAAACGAGTGGAGCTGGGGATGGAGGAGGGTTATTATCTCATGAGAAACGAGTGAAGCTGGGGATGGAGGAGGGTTATTATCTCATGAGAAACAAGTGGAGCTGGGGAGGGAGGAGGGTAATTATCTCATGAGAAACAAGTGGAGCTGGGGAGGGAGGAGGGTTATTATCTCATGAGAAACGAGTGGAGCTGGGGATGGAGGAGGGTAATTATCTCATGAGAAACGAGTGGAGCTGGGGATGGAGGAGGGTTATTATCTCATGAGAAACGAGTGAAGCTGGGGATGGAGGAGGGTTATTATCTCATGAGAAACGAGTGAAGCTGGGGATGGAGGAGGGTAATTATCTCATGAGAAACAAGTGGAGCTGGGGAGGGAGGAGGGTTATTATCTCATGAGAAACGAGTGAAGCTGGGGATGGAGGAGGGTAATTATCTCATGAGAAACGAGTGAAGCTGGGGATGGAGGAGGGTAATTATCTCATGAGAAACGAGTGAAGCTGGGGATGGAGGAGGGTAATTATCTCATGAGAAACGAGTGAAGCTGGGGAGGGAGGAGGGTAATTATCTCATGAGAAACAAGTGGAGCTGGGGAGGGAGGAGGGTTATTATCTCATGAGAAACGAGTGGAGCTGGGGATGGAGGAGGGTTATTATCTTCTGAGAAACGAGTGGAGCTGGGGATGGAGGAGGGTTATTATCTTCTGAGAAACGAGTGGAGCTGGGGATGGAGGAGGGTTATAATCTCATGAGAAACAAGTGGAGCTGGGGATGGAGGAGGGTTATTATCTCATGAGAAACAAGTGGAGCTGGGGATGGAGGAGGGTTATTATCTCATGAGAAACGAGTGGAGCTGGGGAGGGAGGAGGGTAATTATCTCATGAGAAACGAGTGGAGCTGGGGATGGAGGAGGGTAATTATCTCATGAGAAACGAGTGAAGCTGGGGATGGAGGAGGGTTATTATCTCATGAGAAACGAGTGGAGCTGGGGATGGAGGAGGGTTATTATCTTCTGAGAAACGAGTGGAGCTGGGGATGGAGGAGGGTTATAATCTCATGAGAAACAAGTGGAGCTGGGGATGGAGGAGGGTTATTATCTCATGAGAAACAAGTGGAGCTGGGGATGGAGGAGGGTTATTATCTCATGAGAAACGAGTGTAGCTGGGGAGGGAGGAGGGTAATTATCTCATGAGAAACGAGTGGAGCTGGGGATGGAGGAGGGTAATTATCTCATGAGAAACGAGTGGAGCTGGGGAGGGAGGAGGGTTATTATCTCATGAGAAACGAGAGGAGCTGGGGAGGGAGGAGGGTTATTATCTCATGAGAAACAAGTGGAGCTGGGGAGGGAGGAGGGTTATTATCTCATGAGAAACGAGTGGAGCTGGGGATGGAGGAGGGTAATTATCTCATGAGAAACGAGTGGAGCTGGGGAGGGAGGAGGGTTATTATCTCATGAGAAACGAGAGGAGCTGGGGAGGGAGGAGGGTTATTATCTCATGAGAAACAAGTGGAGCTGGGGAGGGAGGAGGGCAATTATCTTCTGAGAAACGAGTGGAGCTGGGGAGGGAGGAGGGTAATTATCTCATGAGAAACAAGTGGAGCTGGGGATGGAGGAGGGTAATTATCTCATGAGAAACGAGTGGAGCTGGGGAGGGAGGAGGGTTATTATCTCATGAGAAACGAGTGGAGCTGGGGATGGAGGAGTGTTATTATCTTATGAGAAACGAGTGGAGCTGGGGATGGAGGAGGGTTATTATCTCATGAGAAACGAGTGGAGCTGGGGATGGAGGAGGGTAATTATCTCATGAGAAACGAGTGGAGCTGGGGATGGAGGAGGGTTATTATCTCATGAGAAACGAGTGGAGCTGGGGAGGGAGGAGGGTTATTATCTCATGAGAAACGAGAGGAGCTGGGGAGGGAGGAGGGTAATTATCTTCTGAGAAACGAGTGGAGCTGGGGAGGGAGGAGGGTAATTATCTCATGAGAAACAAGTGGAGCTGGGGATGGAGGAGGGTTATTATCTCATGAGAAATGAGTGGAGCTGGGGAGGGAGGAGGGTAATTATCTTCTGAGAAACGAGTGGAGCTGGGGAGGGAGGGAGGAGGGTAATTATCTCATGAGAAACAAGTGGAGCTGGGGATGGAGGAGGGTAATTATCTCATGAGAAACAAGTGGAGCTGGGGATGGAGGAGGGTTATTATCTCATGAGAAACGAGTGGAGCTGGGGAGGGAGGAGGGTAATTATCTCATGAGAAACGAGTGGAGCTGGGGAGGGAGGAGGGTAATTATCTCATGAGAAACGAGTGGAGCTGGAGAGGGAGGAGGGTAATTATCTCATGAGAAACAAGTGGAGCTGGGGAGGGAGGAGGGTTTTTATCTCATGAGAAACGAGTGGAGCTGGGGATGGAGGAGGGTAATTATCTCATGAGAAACAAGTGGAGCTGGGGAGGGAGGAGGGTTATTATCTCATGAGAAACGAGTGGAGCTGGGGATGGAGGAGGGTTATTATCTCATGAGAAACGAGTGGAGCTGGGGAGGGAGGAGGGTAATTATCTCATGAGAAACAAGTGGAGCTGGGGAGGGAGGAGGGTTATTATCTCATGAGAAACGAGTGGAGCTGGGGATGGAGGAGGGTTATTATCTCATGAGAAACGAGTGGAGCTGGGGAGGGAGGAGGGTAATTATCTCATGAGAAACAAGTGGAGCTGGGGAGGGAGGAGGGTTATTATCTCATGAGAAACTAGTGGAGCTGGGGATGGAGGAGGGTAATTATCTCATGAGAAACAAGTGGAGCTGGGGAGGGAGGAGGGTTATTATCTCATGAGAAACGAGTGGAGCTGGGGAGGGAGGAGGGTAATTATCTCATGAGAAACGAGTGGAGCTGGGGAGGGAGGAGGGTTATTATCTCATGAGAAACAAGTGGAGCTTGGGATGGAGGAGGGTTATTATCTCATGAGAAACGAGAGGAGCTGGGGAGGGAGGAGGGTTATTATCTCATGAGAAACGAGTGGAGCTGGGGATGGAGGAGGGTTATTATCTCATGAGAAACGAGTGGAGCTGGGGATGGAGGAGGGTTATTATCTCATGAGAAACAAGTGGAGCTGGGATGGAGGAGGGTAATTATCTCATGAGAAACAAGTGGAGCTGGGGAGGGAGGAGGGTTATTATCTCATGAGAAACAAGTGGAGCTGGGGATGGAGGAGGGTTATTATCTCATGAGAAACGAGTGGAGCTGGGGAGGGAGGAGGGTAATTATCTTCTGAGAAACGAGTGGAGCTGGGGATGGAGGAGGGTTATTATCTCATGAGAAACGAGTGGAGCTGGGGAGGGAGGAGGGTAATTATCTTCTGAGAAACGAGTGGAGCTGGGGATGGAGGAGGGTTATTATCTCATGAGAAACGAGTGCAGCTGGGGAGGGAGGAGGGTTATTATCTCATGAGAAACGAGTGGAGCTGGGGAGGGAGGAGGGTAATTATCTCATGAGAAACAAGTGGAGCTGGGGAGGGAGGAGGGTAATTATCTCATGAGAAACGAGTGGAGCTGGGGAGGGAGGAGGGTAATTATCTCATGAGAAACGAGTGGAGCTGGGGAGGGAGGAGGGTTATTATCTCATGAGAAACAAGTGGAGCTGGGGAGGGAGGAGGGTAATTATCTCATGAGAAACAAGTGGAGCTGGGGAGGGAGGAGGGTAATTATCTTCTGAGAAACGAGTGGAGCTGGGGAGGGAGGGAGGAGGGTAATTATCTCATGAGAAACGAGTGGAGCTGGGGAGGGAGGAGGGTAATTATCTCATGTGAAACGAGTGGAGCTGGGGTGGGAGGAAGGTTATTATCTCATGAGAAACGAGTGGAGCTGGGGTGGGAGGAGGGTTATTATCTCATGAGAAACGAGTGGAGCTGGGGAGGGAGGAGGGTAATTATCTCATGAGAAACGAGAGGAGCTGGGGATGGAGAAGGGTAATTATCTCATGAGAAACGAGAGGAGCTGGGGAGGGAGGAGGTTAATTATCTTCTGAGAAACGAGTGGAGCTGGGGAGGGAGGAGGATAATTATCTCATGAGAAACGAGTGGAGCTGGGGAGGGAGGAGGGTAATTATCTCATGAGAAACGAGTGGAGCTGGGGAGGGAGGAGGGTAATTATCTCATGAGAAACAAGTGGAGCTGGGGAGGGAGGAGGGTTATTATCTCATGAGAAACGAGTGGAGCTGGGGAGGGAGGAGGGTAATTATCTCATGAGAAACGAGTGGAGCTGGGGAGGGAGGAGGGTAATTATCTCATGAGAAACGAGTGGAGCTGGGGAGGGAGGAGGGTTATTATCTCATGAGAAACGAGTGGAGCTGGGGAGGGAGGAGGGTAATTATCTCATGAGAAACAAGTGGAGCTGGGGAGGGAGGAGGGTAATTATCTCATGAGAAACGAGTGGAGCTGGGGAGGGAGGAGGGTAATTATCTCATGAGAAACGAGTGGAGCTGGAGAGGGAGGAGGGTAATTATCTCATGAGAAACAAGTGGAGCTGGGGAGGGAGGAGGGTTTTTATCTCATGAGAAACGAGTGGAGCTGGGGATGGAGGAGGGTTATTATCTCATGAGAAACGAGTGGAGCTGGGGATGGAGGAGGGTTATTATCTCATGAGAAACGAGTGGAGCTGGGGAGGGAGGAGGGTAATTATCTCATGAGAAACGAGTGGAGCTGGGGAGGGAGGAGGGTAATTATCTCATGAGAAACGAGTGGAGCTGGAGAGGGAGGAGGGTAATTATCTCATGAGAAACAAGTGGAGCTGGGGAGGGCGGAGGGTTTTTATCTCATGAGAAACGAGTGGAGCTGGGGATGGAGGAGGGTTATTATCTCATGAGAAACGAGTGGAGCTGGGGATGGAGGAGGGTTATTATCTCATGAGAAACGAGTGGAGCTGGGGATGGAGGAGGGTTATTATCTCATGAGAAACGAGTGGAGCTGGGGATGGAGGAGGGTAATTATCTCATGAGAAACAAGTGGAGCTGGGGAGGGAGGAGGATTATTATCTTATGAGAAACGAGTGGAGCTGGGGATGGAGGAGGGTTATTATCTCATGAGAAACGAGTGGAGCTGGGGAGGGAGGAGGGTAATTATCTCATGAGAAACAAGTGGAGCTGGGGAGGGAGGAGGGTTGTTATCTCATGAGAAACGAGTGGAGCTGGGGATGGAGGAGGGTAATTATCTCATGAGAAACAAGTGGAGCTGGGGAGGGAGGAGGGTTATTATCTCATGAGAAACGAGTGGAGCTGGGGAGGGAGGAGGGTAATTATCTTCTGAGAAACGAGTGGAGCTGGGGATGGAGGAGGGTTATTATCTCATGAGAAACAAGTGGAGCTGGGGATGGAGGAGGGTTATTATCTTCTGAGAAACGAGTGGAGCTGGGGAGGGAGGAGGGTTATTATCTCATGAGAAACGAGTGGAGCTGGGGATGGAGGAGGGTTATTATCTCATGAGAAACGAGAGGAGCTGGGGGGGGGAGGAGGGTAATTATCTCATGAGAAACAAGTGGAGCTGGGGAGGGAGGAGGGTAATTATCTCATGAGAAACGAGTTGAGCTGGGGAGGGAGGAGGGTAATTATCTCATGAGAAACGAGTGGAGCTGGGGAGGGAGGAGGGTTATTATCTCATGAGAAACGAGAGGAGCTGGGGAGGGAGGAGGGTTATTATCTCATGAGAAACAAGTGGAGCTGGGGAGGGAGGAGGGTAATTATCTCATGAGAAACAAGTGGAGCTGGGGAGGGAGGAGGGTAATTATCTTCTGAGAAACGAGTGGAGCTGGGGAGGGAGGAGGGTTATTATCTCATGAGAAACGAGTGCAGCTGGGGAGGGAGGAGGGTTATTATCTCATGAGAAACAAGTGGAGCTGGGGATGGAGGAGGGTAATTATCTCATGAGAAACGAGAGGAGCTGGAGAGGCAGATCTGTGTATGTGTCGTCTGAGATAACAGTACATATATCAGTGTTGTTCTGTCACTCACAGGCAGATCAGTATCATGTCGAATGACCCGGAGAACCCAAAGAAAATGTCCCGGCGCCGGCGCTGCAGTGAGAGAAAACACTCAGAGCCACCGGTGGAGCAGCAGGAGGAGAAGAAGAAGGACAACAAGCTGATCCAGGCGGAGACCACTGAGACCGGACGGGTGAGTGTGTGTGCGTGCGTGCGTGTGTGCGAGTGAGAGAGAGAGAGAGAGAGAGAGAAATAGAGAGAGAGAGAGAGAGAGAGTGAGAGAGAGAGTGAGAGAGAGAGAGTGAGAGAGAGAGTGAGAGAGAGAGAGATTGAGAGAGAGAGAGAGAGAGAGAAATAGAGAGAGAGAGAGAGTGAGAGTGAGAGAGAGAGTGAGAGAGAGAGAGATTGAGAGAGAGAGAGAGAGAGAGAGAGAGTGACTCTTGACTGCCCTCTTCTGGAACACAGGAATCATCACAGGCACTTTCAACAGATGCAGGATTGCTCGAGACTGAAACAGCTTTCTGTAATTAGCATTATATATGTTAGATAAACATCTTAAATGCGGGAAAACATCTAGTTTTAGATACTTCAGATGACTCACAATCAACCCTGTTAATATAAAGAAAAATAATTTAAAAAATGATGGTACCCATCATTAAGGATAATTAGTGCTGCAGGTGAAGCTGAAGGTGTGTGTGTGTGTGTGTGTGTTTGTGTGTGCAGGTGAAGCTGAAGGTGTGTGTGTGTGTGTGTGTGTGTGTGTGTAGGTGAAGCTGAAGGTGTTTGTGTGTGTGTGTGTGTAGATGAAGCTGAAGGTGTGTGTGTGTGAAGCTGAAGGATTCGTGTGCAGGTGAAGCTGAAGGTGTGTGTGTGTGTGTGTGTAGATGAAGCTGAAGGTGTGTGTGTGTGTGTGTGAAGCTGAAGGATTCGTGTGCAGGTGAAGCTGAAGGTGTGTGTGTGTGTGTGCAGGTGAAGCTGAAGGTGTACTGGGAGTACATGAAGGCTGTGGGTCCTCTCCTGTCGCTCTTCATCTGTTTCCTGTACGGCTGTCAGAGCGCCGCTGCCATCGGAGCGAACTTCTGGCTCAGCGACTGGACCAACGACGCGCAGCTCAACCGGACGCAGGCGCGCGTGGAGATGAGGGTCGGCGTGTACGCAGCGCTGGGCATTTCTCAAGGTGCGCTCATGTGATCAACCGTACAATACATCCTGACTGACACACACGTGCTCACATCACTTCATTCACGTCCTTCAAACACACACGTGCTGTTTCACTGGAGTAACAATATGACAGATTTTAAAGACTAAAGGTTTGCACACGGTGTTTCGGATCGATTTTCTGCGTTTTTCGCGTCCATAGCAAGCAGTTTGAATGGGGATTTGACTTCGAGTCACCGAATGACGAATACGAAAAAAACTCATATGAAAATTTGGGACTCGGTGTGCGATGACCATTACTCTTTTCTGTTTAATGACAGGTTGCAGTGAACGAGACTGTCAAACTTCAAAAACAAAACAAAACTCATAAAAAGAATTAGGAAATAATTAATAATTATACACAGTACACACATATATTATGTAAACATAAACTTTTATTTTGGATGCGATTAATTGTTGCCCAGCACTAATATATTACATTTTAGGCTATTATTAGATATTATATTACATTATATTATATTATATAAAATTATAACTATATGTATTAAATACTCAAATTAATAGTTAATTTTACTTTTCATGACAAGTTCAGGTCTTAAAATGTCATGTGGTGCAACTCTCCATAAACATGATATTTATGAAAATGAATTAATAAATTAATATATTTTAAATTGTAAATTGTATAATATTAAAATGGGCTAGTTTGAGTTTGTATATTATTGTGCATGACTTTAATATCCATATTGAAAGCGAAGGATAATTTACTTAAAATCTTATAAATAGCCTGAGGAAGCAAGAACGTTCAAAAATGAACTCCGCTGTGTGTAAACAATGAAGTATATATTTCATGAGAAAGATTGTCATTATGTCTCATTATGTGTTTAAAATAATATGAAAATGGTTTAGTTTTTATTAATTTGAATATGTGCTTATATTTCGTTGTGCGTCTGAGACAGTAGAGAGGCTCCGCCCACACTCTCTTCTGATTGGCTGTGAATTTTTTATTGATTTGTCACATCGTGTGTGTATGTATATATTCTGTATATATATATAGATATAAAATAAAAAAGTAAATATTAAAAAATAATTTATAGTTATGATGTAATGTAATATATCATACATTTATTTTAATTTTATGAATTTTATCTTCCTTTTTTTACTGCATTTAAACTAAAATAATATATTTTAATAATGATTAATTCATGAATTATATGATGTTTAGTTTGACAAGCCCCTGCTTTTACAGTTTCTGTTTTTGCTCTGGTATAAAATAGTATAAAAGTTTTTCACCAATGTGAATACAAATAGTTCTTTGCAAATTAATTAAACATTTTTACTCCTATGTTTGTCATTGACCCAATAACTGAGTGCTTAATTTGTGTTTGATTTTTTACCTGCACTCGTTACTGCGATCTAGTGATGTGAGAAACGAAGCTTTTTAAAACATTGATTCAATTGAACCGATTGTTACGCAAAATGATTCAGTGTGTCGAATCGCTATTACAGCATAACTAAAACAAACCAATATGTAATCTATTAAATGCAATTAACAAATCATCTAATAGCATGAAGTGTCTCTATAGAATGTGTTACTTTATTAAATCATTGTTTTATAGAGAGCTTGGTTAATCAGAGCAATAACCACAAGTCTTTATTATACAAATGAGTCATTAAATGTCTACAAATGTATAAAACTGATCCGAGATCAGGTGAGATCATATATCGGGTTCACAGAGACGCAGAAACACTCATGACGTAACTTTGCGTCGTTTACTAAAATCACATGACTGAAAACAAATGATTCGCAAATGTTCCATCACTACTACAATCTGTCATTACATGAAAAAGAGCAGCATTAACATTTCTCTAAATCTCTCCTTTTCCTCGAGAATATTGACAATAACCACAACTCTTTATTATACAAATGTGTCATTAAATGTCTACAGATGTATAAAACTCCCAGGTAATAATCATATAGACAGTGGTGCATGGGTCCACAGAGAACACTGAAACACCTCGAAACACGTGATGTAACCTCGTTTACTGAGATCACGTGACTTTGGCAGTTTGATACAGTAAGATCTCATTATATGGAAAAGAGCAGCATTAACATTCCTCAAAATCTCTCCTTTTCCTTGAGAAACGAGCGAGTGTTGTGTGTGTTCTCCTGCTCCCTCTGGTGCCCCCTGTAGGTGTGTGTGTGTGTGTGTGTGTGTGTGGTGATGCTGTCCTCCTCCTCTGGCGCCCCCTGTAGGTGTGTGTGTGTGTGTGTGTAGTGATGCTGTCCTCCTCCTCTGGCACCTCCTGTAGGTGTGTGTGTGTGTGTGTGTGTGTGTGTGTGGTGATGCTGTCCTCCTCCTCTGGCGCCCCCTGTAGGTGTGTGTGTGTGTGTGTGTAGTGATGCTGTCCTCCTCCTCTGGCACCTCCTGTAGGTGTGTTTGTGTGTGTGTATGTGTGTGTGTGTGTGTGTGTGTGTGGTGATGCTGTCCTCCTCCTCTGGCGCCCCCTGTAGGTGTGTGTGTGTGTGTGTGTGTGTGTGTGTGTGTGTGTGTAGTGATGCTGTCCTCCTCCTCTGGCACCTCCTGTAGGTGTGTGTGTGTGTGTGTGTGTGTGTGTGTGTGTGTGTGTGTGTAGTGATGCTGTCCTCCTCTGGCGCCTCCTGTAGGTGTGTTTGTGTTTGTGTGTGTGTGTGTGTGTGTGTGTGTGTGGTGATGCTGTCCTCCTCCTCTGGCGCCCCCTGTAGGCGTGTGTGTGTGTGTTTGTGTGTGTGTGTGTGTGTGTGTGTGTGTGTGTTTGTGTGTAGTGACGCTCTCCTCCTCCTCCGGCGCCCCCTGTAGGCGTGTGTGTGTGTGTGTGTGTGTAGTGATGCTGTCCTCCTCTTCTGGCACCTCCTGTAGGTGTGTGTGTGTGTGTGTGTGTAGTGATGCTGTCCTCCTCTGGCGCCTCCTGTAGGTGTGTGTGTGTGTGTGTTGTGATGCTGTCCTCTTCCTCTGGCGCCTCCTGTAGGTGTGTGTGTGTGTGTGTTGTGATGCTGTCCTCTTCCTCTGGCGCCCCCTGTAGGTGTGTTTGTGTTTGTGTGTGTGTGCTCATGTTTATATTACATTGTGGGGACCAGTCAGCGGTCCCCATGAGGAGAACAGCGTATAAATCACACTAAGTAATGTTGTTTGAAAATGTAAAAATGCAGAATGTCTCCTGTGATGGGTAGGTTTAGGGACAGGGGCAGAGTGTGTGTGTGTGTGTGTAAGGGGACAGAATATACAGTTTGTACAGTATAAAAACCATTACGCCTATGGAGAGTCCCCACAAAGATAGCGAACCAGACATGTGTGTGTGTGTGTGTGTGTGTGGTGATGCTGTCCTCCTCCTCTGGCGCCCCCTGTAGGCGTGTGTGCGTGTGTGTGTGTGTGTGTGTTTGTGTGTAGTGACGCTCTCCTCCTCCTCCGGCGCCCCCTGTAGGCGTGTGTGTGTGTGTGTGTGTGTGTGTAGTGATGCTGTCCTCCTCCTCCGGCGCCCCCTGTAGGCGTGTGTGTGTGTGTGTGTGTGTGTGTGTGTAGTGATGCTGTCCTCCTCCTCCGGCGCCCCCTGTAGGCGTGTGTGTGTGTGTGTGTGTGTGTGTGTGTGTAGTGATGCTGTCCTCCTCCTCTGGCACCTCCTGTAGGTGTGTGTGTGTGTGTGTGTGTGTGTGTGTGTGTGTAGTGATGCTGTCCTCCTCTGGCGCCTCCTGTAGGTGTGTGTGTGTGTGTGTTGTGATGCTGTCCTCCTCCTCTGGCGCCCCCTGTAGGTGTGTTTGTGTGTGTGTGTGTGTGTGTGTGTGTGGTGATGCTGTCCTCCTCCTCTGGCGCCCCCTGTAGGCGTGTGTGTGTGTGTGTGTGTGTGTGTGTGTGTGTTGTGATGCTGTCCTCCTCCTCTGGCACCTCCTGTAGGTGTGTGTGTGTGTGTGTGTTGTGATGCTGTCCTCCTCCTCTGGCACCTCCTGTAGGTGTGTGTGTGTGTGTGTGTAGTGATGCTGTCCTCCTCTGGCGCCTCCTGTAGGTGTGTGTGTGTGTGTAGTGACGCTCTCCTCCTCCTCTGGCGCCCCCTGTAGGCGTGTGTGTGTGTGTGTGTGTGTGTGTGGTGATGCTGTCCTCCTCCTCTGGCGCCCCCTGTAGGCGTGTGTGTGTGTGTGTGTGTGTGTGTAGTGACGCTCTCCTCCTCCTCTGGTCTCTCTAACACACAGGCGTCCTGGTCATGTTTTCCTCCTTTACTCTGGCCATGGGTAAGATCCAGGGCTCCCGTAAGCTCCATCAGGCCCTGCTGGACAACAAGTTTCACACGCCACAGTCTTTCTTTGACACCACTCCCATAGGCCGGATCATCAACCGCTTCTCCAAGGACATTTACGTGATCGACGAGGTCCTCCCCTCCACAGTGCTCATGTTCCTGGGCACCTTCTTCGCCTCCGTGTCCACCATGATTGTTATCATTTGCAGCACACCCATATTCGCTCTGGTCATTGTCCCTCTGGCCTTGATTTACTTCTTTGTTCAGGTATTTTCCCTTTTATTGCAGATTCTGGAGGCGTCCGGGAGGTCCTTAACATTTCATTTCTCCTGAGCATGTGCAAAGACGTCTAAACCTCAAGGATTTATCCCTCTCCTCTGCATGAGTCTATACGGCTTCGTTCAGACTGACGGGAAAATCAGACTTTTCTTCAATATGCATTTCGTTTTTGGAACAATTCAAATCTTGTTTTTATTTGTTCCAGTCTGAACGTTTCACTGCTTTTTTTTAACATCATTTAAAGTGTGCATTATGCTCTACGGCTGTCATGTCTGCTTATTCTCTGCAAAATATGATTTCCTTAATCAGTGTTTCTGTCTTGTTTTCCAGCACAAATATCTAAACGTTTTTAAATCAGGATACATTTACTTAGTTTGTTTGGTTTTATTTTAATGTAAGTGTACAGCTCCTATGCAGCTTCCTTCGCAGGAAAAATATCTAGTGAAACTCGAAAAATTCGAATATCGTGCAAAAGTTATAATTTGTGATGATTATGGCTTACAGCTTATCAAAACCCCAAATTCAAAATCTCAGAAAATTTTAATATTACATGAAAGCAATTAAAAAAAAGGATTTTAAATACAGAACTGTCGGCCCTCTGAAAAGTATAATCATGCATATGTATATAGTTATACTAAATATATTAGTTTCACCTTTTAATTTGAATTATTGAAATACATGAACTTTTGGACGATATTCTAATTTTTCGAGTTTCACCGGTTTACATTCTTAAATCAAGATGCATTTACATTTTTATTTTAAAACTGTTTCACAATTAAGTGAGTTTATGCTGCCAAAGGGCTCAGAATCATAACCTTTTTTCCCTGTTGGATTAAGATTAATTTTCTGACCACATTAGCAGATTTGTTGTTTTGTTGTTGTTTTAAGCTTAAATGTTGATCATTTTTGTTTGACAAGACTCAATATCTTCAGTCATTTTGCTTTTCAAATAAATGTATCCTGATTTAAGAATGTTTAGATGTTTGTGCTGGAAAACAAGACAGAAACACTGAGGAAGAACATCATTAAATATTAGTGTATGCATTAAATATTAAATGATAATGTGTGTGACATTCACACTCGGTCCTGAAGATCAGATTTTCTCGTGGTGTGAACGAAGCCTTGTCTTGTGCGACTGCTCACTTCCTGTTTCTCCTGCTTACTTCCTGTCGCTCGTGTGTTTTCACACACACACACACACACACACACACACACACACAGGTACTCTGGTGGTTTGTGTGTAAATCCTCCTGCTTTTCTGTTAGCGCTGATGATGATGACGATGATGATGATGATGCTGCAACTTATTTCCAATAATTTTGAGTTATTAAATGGTGCATCTGTAGTTGAGAGCAGGGCTTTAGTCGAGTTATTGACGAGTTCTCAAATGGGATTTTTCTGATATTTCAGTTGTTGCTCTGAAACAGATTTTTAGCTTCTCAGACGTTTATCTTGAGATCCCAGTATAATCTCATATTTCAGATCTGATCTCAATAATATCTGCAATCAAAAGACAGAGATTTCAATATGAACTCTAACATCAAACATTTCTCATCAAATTCTTGAATAACGATGGAATTGCACTACCGGTCAAAAGTTCGGAATAATTGTGTTTTTTTGAAGAGTCTCTCCTGCTCACCAAACGCTGCGTTTACTTGATCAAAAATACAGTCAAATCGTGAAATATTAACAGCTGTTTTCGTGAATATATAGTAAAGTGTAATTTATTCCTGTGATTAAAGCTGAATGTTCATCATCATTACTCCAGTCTTCAGTGTCACATGATCCTTCAGAAATCAGGATAATATGATGATTTGATGATCAAGAAACATTTATGATTATTATCAGTGTTGAAAACAGTTCATTTGTTTCTGGAAACCGTGATACATTGTTTTTTCATGATTCTTTGATTAATAGAAAGTTCAAAAGAACAGCATTTATCTGAAATATAATCTTTTGTAACATTATAAATGTGACTTTTGATCAATTTTATGCATCCTTGATGAATAAAAGTAATAATTTCTTCTTCTTTTTTTAAATCCCGGAGCTTTTGAACGGTAGTGTGTCTGAGCTATGAGATATAATGTTATATAGTATAATGTAAAATTTGATGATCGTTTTTTAGTGGAGCCTCGTCAATGTTCATATCTGAGATTCATAAACACTGGCAGAGAATGAAATCAAACAACAAATCTGTTATCTTTCACATTTAGGCATTTGGCAGATGCTTATATTACATTCTAGGTTTAAGTGTTATGAGTTCCTGCATTTGAATCGAGTGTGTTTCTCTCCCAGATGTGTGTGTGAGTTCACTAAACATTATTTGTAGCGCCTGCCATTGTATACTCTTTCTGCTTTTATACTTTTGATATGGAACAAAGTCTCAGCTTTCAAATTCTGTCATTTCCAAGCAAAATTCAAGCAATAAATGTGTGTTTGTTGCTCTTTAATGTGTGTGACAGATGATCCGATCATCTCTTCCTCTTCACTACTAGTTACAGCAGCAAATAAACATCAGTGAACATCAGAAGGAATGATGAAAGATACAGAACATCTTCCTGAAATCATGTCTCATGTAATCCACTGATCAGTGTTTCGTCAGTAAAACAGCTGGAGAACCGAAATGTCCAAACAACCCATTCTATCACCATAAACACGAAATAACTGTAGACAGGAGTGTAGTTTACGGCTTTAGCTGACAGAGATTTATTTTACTTGAGAAAAAATTGACGTTCTGTACCTGATAAATATCCAAATTAATCGATTTCAAATCAAAATTTAATCGGAAGTGAATCGAAATCAAAATGGGAATTGAATCGAATTGCAAGCCTGTGAATTAAACACGGAATTGAGTCGAATCACATGCTCGTGAATTAAAATCGGAAGTGTATCGAATTGCAAAATTGTGATTCAGAATCGGAATTGAGTCAAATTTACAAGCCTGTGAATTAAAAACAGAAGTGAATCGAATCACATGCTCATGAATCGAAATCAAAAGTGAATCGAATCTCAAACTTGTGAATCGGAATTGAATTAAATCGCAAACTTGTGAATCGAATCTCAAACTTGTGAATCAGAATCGGAATTGGATCAAATCGCAAGCTTGTGAATCAAAATCGGAATTAAATCAAATAACAAGCTTGTGAATCGAAATCAAAAGTGAATCGAATCTCAAACTTGTGAATTGAAAGTGAATCGAATCTCAAACTTATGAATCAAAATCGGAATTGGATCAAATCACAAGCTTGTGAATCAAAATCGGAATTAAATCAAATAACAAGCTTGTGAATCGAAATAGAAAGTGAATCGAACCTCAAACTTGTGAATCGAAAGTGAATCGAATCTCAAACTTGTGAATCAAAATCGGAATTGGATCAAATCGCAAGCTTGTGAATCAAAATCGAAAGTGAATCGAATCTCAAACTTGTGAATCGAAATCGTAATTGAATCAAATCACAAGCTTATGAATCGAAAGTGAATCGAATCTCAAACTTGTGAATCCAAATCGTAATTGAATCAAATCACAAGCTTATGAATCGAACGTGAATCGAATCTCAAACTTGTGAATCAAAATCGGAATTGGATCAAATCGCAAGCTTGTGAATCGAAATCGAAAGTGAATCGAATATCAAACTTGTGAATCAAAATCGGAATTGGATCAAATCGCAAGCTTGTGAATCGAAATCGAAAGTGAATCGAATCTCAAACTTGTGAATCAAAATCGGAATTGGATCAAATCACAAGCTTGTGAATCAAAATCGGAATTAAATCAAATAACAAGCTTGTGAATCGAAATCGAAAGTGAATCGAATCTCAAACTTGTGAATCGAAAGTGAATCTAATCTCAAACTTGTGAATCAAAATCGGAATTGGATCAAATCGCAAGCTTGTGAATCGAAATCGAAAGTGAATCGAATCTCAAACTTGTGACTCAAATTCGGAATTGAATGAAATCGCAAACTTGTGAATCAAAAGTGAACTGTAATGTACTGGTGAGACTGGTGTTCCCAGCCCAGCCCCAGTAGCCAGTCTGAGTCAGACGAGCGAGGGCTAAACCCGACTAACCCTCCTCTTCCTCGTTGTGTGTGTCGTTGTGCGCAGGTGTGCTGATTCTGGCCAACGCTTTACTGTGCCGGGCGTACAGCACACTGAAGGCGGCCCGCCACACACACCTCCACATGCTCCAGGCCATCCTGAGGGCGCCACACGCCTTTTTCCAGGCCACTCCCTCAGGCCGGGTCCTGAACCGCTTCAGCAAAGACGTGGACACTATAGACTCGCTCATTCCAGACAATATTGATATCTGGATGCGCACTTTCTGGTACACAGTAAATGTGCTGCTCGTTTGCTCTGTCCTCACCCCTATGTTCCTCATAGTCATAGTGCCGTTAATGCTGTTCTATTGGTGGGTCCAGGTAAATAGGAACAAGTCTGCTAACTCATTAATACAGCATGCTAACATGTGTTGATGATGTGTTCCCGCTGCATTATTATCACTGTCGTAGTGTTGTAGTTTTTACACCGTGTGGTTTGGTCACTGGGTTTTGGTGCGGTCAGGGAGTCGAGACTCTGGTGAACGAACGGAGAGACTCGACTCACTGAACTCTCAGATGAAGCGGTTCTTTACCCAGAACATTGTCCTTCTGTTTTATATCCAATTATTAATCATTTAATAAATTACTGCAAGAAATGAATAATAATAGTAATACATTACTGCAATAATTTGTTAAATTTTATAATACTGCTACTACTACCACTACTTATAATAATAATAATAATAATAATAATATTTCAATTATAATAATATTTTATATTATGAATATGATGTATGAATATGAATAGATTATTAATATGATTATGAGTATTATGATGATGATCATTCATTTTACAATCATTTATTTTTATTATTATTCGCAACAACAGTAATAATTTAATGCAATAATTGATGACATTATTTTTATAAAGTTCATGTTGATAATGATAAATAATGATAATAATTATTATATGATTTAAATGATTACAACAAAATAATAATAGACTATTGCAATCATTTATGAAATGATGACTACTTATAATAATTCTAATGTTTATCATTTTATTGAATATATATATCATTCAATAAAGTATTACAATAAATTATTATTATTCCTGTTCATATTTTGGTTAATAATATCAATGATAGTAGTGGTAGTATTAATGATAATAATATTTAATAAATGATTGCATTATTGCAATAACGTATTATTATTAATTATATGAATGAGCTGGTATGCTGTATATACGCCTGTATGGATATACAATGTAGTAAAGGTGGGTAAAGAACAGCGTTTTACAGTAGATTACAGTAGATGTAGTTTTGAAGTGTTTTGCTGTGTGAATCATCATTTCATCAGTACTAATGCAAGCGTGCGTAACAGACTGTGATTCAAGTGGACTTTAACTCACACCTGGCATGTAGTTATTGTAATGGGAGAACTGGCATAATATGCATATGTAAAATAATAATCCACATAAGAAGTGTGTTTGGTGGTGCTAATTATCTACTAATATTTAGACTATTAACAATGTAGTTCTTCTTGAACAATTCAGATGCTAATTACAAGTAGTGGAAAGAAAAGCAGCATTATGGTTTGTAACATTAATATTGATAATGGTGTTTTTGAGATATAGTTTCATATGTTTATGGGCCTCTATAGTGTCGTTTGGTCTCTCAGCCCATCGGTACTAAACCTCCAATCTCTCATAACTGTGCCGTGTCGTGCATCTCTCCTGATTGTCCTGTGATTGCTCATCTTTTGCGTGTTCTTTGCATGGCTCGATCTGGCTTTCTGAAATGCTCTGTGTTTTCTGAGCGAATCGCTTGTCGCATGCAGCCGCAATATCACATGCATTCTTATAGATTATTATTGATGTCATTATATATTCAGAAATGCACAAAGCCAAACCAAACACTACAACATTATGATAGCGTTTGATCCCGTTTATATTTGATCCCTTAATTTGAATGGTATTTTTAAATATTTAAACAAGAGTATTGCATTGTGAAATATTGTTTTATTAAAAAGTGCTTATGGTGAGGATTCTAGAAACTAAATTAAAGAATTAAACATGTTTAAAACTGTTTGTCTCAATGAAGGAATGTGCGGATTAACAAATATACTACTTGCCAAAGTAATATATATATATATACAATACATACAGGTGAAACTCAAACAATTAGAATATCGTGCAAAAGTTATAATTGTGATGATTATGGCTTACAGCTTATGAAAACACCAAATTCAAAATCTCAGAAACTTAGGATATTACATGAAATCAACAAAAAAAGGATTTTAAATACAGAAATGTCGCCCTCTGAAAAGTATAATCATGCATATGTATATAGTTATATATACTAAATATAGTAGTTTCTCCTTTTAATTTGAATTACTGAAATACATGAACTAATTTTTTGAGTTTCACCTGTAATTGGAATATTTGATATTCAGAAGAATTTTGATAATTGTATTCAGACTTAATTGATCAAAAGTGACAGTAAAAACATTTATAATGTTACAAACGATTCTGTCTAATAAATGCTGTTCTTTTTGAACTTTATATTCATCAAAGAATCCTGAAAAATTAAATGTATCCGTTTCCACAGAAATATGAAGTGTTTGGCAACGATGGATGTCACTATAAGACATATAAAAATGATTATAAAGAAGCTCAAGGCCAACATGAAATATTTCACTTTTATCTTGATCAGGCATTTTTCTCTTATTATAAATATTATTATTATAAATAGTCTCTTAAACTGACCAAACGTTCCCAGAGTTCAGACAAACCTGCAATATAATTTTACATTTTTTTAAAATTTTGCCTTAATGAAAGACTTTGACAAAGCAAGGATTTTAGAGCAAAAAATAAATAAAAGTGTGTTTTCTGAATCCTCACTCATACACACATGTATAATAATTATGTAATATTCCTGCTGTTGTTTGTTTGTGTAATAGCGTGTTTCTTCCTCCGTAGAGGTTTTATGTGGCCACGTCTCGTCAGCTTAAGAGACTGGAGTCTGTCAGTAGGTCTCCTATATATTCTCATTTTTCGGAGACCATCACGGGCACTAGCGTGATCCGCGCGTACGGGCGCCACGGCGCCTTCGTTCTCATGAGCGATATGAAAGTGGATGAGAACCAAAAGAGTTACTACCCTGGTATCGTCTCCAACAGGTTGGTTCGGTCTCGCTCACACTCGTTCGGATGCATGCAGATTTTACAATTCTGACTTTATAACTCACAATTCTGACTTTATAACTCACAATTCTGACTTTATATCACACAACTCTGACTTTATATCACACAATTCTGACTTTATATCACACAACTCTGACTTTATAACTCACAATTCTGACTTTATATCACACAATTCTGACTTTATATCACAATTCTGACTTTATATCACACAATTCTGACTTTATATCTCACAGTTCTGACTTTATAACTCACAATTCTGACTTTATAACTCACAATTCTGACTTTATATCACACAACTCTGACTTTATATCACACAACTCTGACTTTATATCTCACAATTCTGACTTTATATCACACAACTCTGACTTTATATCACACAACTCTGACTTTATATCACACAACTCTGACTTTATATCTCACAATTCTGACTTTATATCACAATTCTGACTTTATATCACAATTCTGACTTTATATCACAATTCTGACTTTATATCACAATTCTGACTTTATATCTCACAGTTCTGACTTTATAACTCACAATTCTGACTTTATAACTCACAAGTCTGACTTTATATCACACAATTCTGACTTTATATCACACAATTCTGACTTTATATCACACAATTCTGACTTTATATCACAATTCTGACTTTATAACTCACAATTCTGACTTTATATCACACAATTCTGACTTTATATCTCACAGTTCTGACTTTATAACTCACAATTCTGACTTTATATCACACAATTCTGACTTTATATCTCACAGTTCTGACTTTATAACTCACAATTCTGACTTTATAACTCACAATTCTGACTTTATATCACAATTCTGACTTTATAACTCACAGTTCTGACTTTATAACTCACAGTTCTGACTTTATAACTCACAATTCTGACTTTATATCACAATTCTGACTTTATAACTCACAGTTCTGACTTTATAACTCACAATTCTGACTTTATATCTCGCAATTCTGACTTTATAACTCACAATTCTGACTTTATATCACACAATTCTGACTTTATATCACACAATTCTGACTTTATAACTCGCAATTCTGACTTTATAACTCACAATTCTGACTTTATATCACACAATTCTGACTTTATAACTCGCAATTCTGACTTTATAACTCACAATTCTGACTTTATATCACACAATTCTGACTTTATATCTCACAATTCTGACTTTATATCACAATTCTGACTTTATATCACAATTCTGACTTTATAACTCACAATTCTGACTTTATATCACACAAGTCTGACTTTATATCACACAATTCTGTCTATAGTTCTGACAAGTCGTTCGGATGCATGCAGCTTTTCCCAGTGTCTTCCATTGTTTACTGGCTTTAGTGGGAAATGTGTGTGAACTGTGGCTCAGTCGTAACAGTGTTGTGATTGGATGCGAAACAGGTGGTTGGGGGTTCGGATCGAGTTTATCGGGAACTGTATTGTGTTGTTCGCTGCTCTGTTCGCTGCGGTCGGGAAGGATAAACTGAGTCCTGGTCTGGTGGGTCTGTCGGTGTCCTACGCTCTACAGGTACAGTCACACTCATTATGGATTATAGTCACTAGTTCATGTAATAGTGTTCATCTGTAGCTTTAACATTGTTGTAGTCATACTGTTGTTTATCATGCAATCATTTCTTTTTTATTTTAACTACAATTCATGATGCATTTATTATGGAAGCTTGTTTCCGCCACAGAATAAAACATTTAAAAAGATAATTTATAGAATTGTGAGACAAAAAGTCGCAATTACCTTTTTTATTTTTTATTCTGTGGCGGAAACAAGCTTCCATAAATTACACAAATAAGATAGGACTTAAATATGTAGGAGAAATATTTAAGCAATGTTTAATGTTTTTTAAAAAAGTCTCTTCTTCTCAGTAATGCTGCATTTATTTGATAAAAATACAATACACTCACCGGCCACTTTATTAGGTACCCCATGCTAGTAACGGGTTGGACCCCCTTTTGCCTTCAGAACTGCCTCAATTCTTCGTGGCATAGATTCAACAAGGTGCTGGAAGCATTCCTCAGGGAGTTTGGTCCATATTGACATGATGGCATCACACAGTTGCCGCAGATTTGTCGGCTGCACATCCATGATGCGAATCTCCCGTTCCACCACATCCCAAAGATGCTCTATTGGATTGAGATCTGGTGACTGTGGAGGCCATTTGAGTACAGCGAACTCATTGTCATGTTCAAGAAACCAGTCTGAGATGATTCCAGCTTTATGACATGGCGCATTATCCTGCTGAAAGTAGCCATCAGAAGTTGGGTACATTGTGGTCATAAAGGGATGGACATGGTCAGCAACAATACTCAGGTAGGCTGTGGCGTTGCAACGATGCTCAATTGGTACCAAGGGGCCCAAAGAGTGCCAAGAAAATATTCCCCACACCATGACACCACCACCACCAGCCTGAACCGTTGATACAAGGCAGGACGGATCCATGCTTTCATGTTGTAGACGCCAAATTCTGACCCTACCATCCGAATGTCGCAGCAGAAATCGAGACTCATCAGACCAGGCAACGTTTTTCCAATCTTCTATTGTCCAATTTCGCTTGTGCAAATTGTAGCCTCAGTTTCCTGTTCTTAGCTGAAAGGAGTGGCACCCGGTGTGGTCTTCTGCTGCTGTAGCCCATCTGCCTCAAAGTTCGACGTACTGTGCGTTCAGAGATGCTCTTCTGCCCACCTTGGTTGTAACGGGTGGTTATTTGAGTCACTGTTGCCCTTCTATCAGCTCGAACCAGTCTGGCCATTCTCCTCTGACCTCTGGCATCAACAAGGCATTTCCGCCCACAGAACTGCCGCTCACTGGATGTTTTTTCTTTTTCGGACCATTCTCTGTAAACCCTAGAGATGGTTGTGCGTGAAAATCCCAGTAGATTAGCAGTTTCTGAAATACTCAGACCAGCCCTTCTGGCACCAACAATCATGCCACGTTCAAAGTCACTCAAATCACCTTTCTTCCCCATACTGATGCTCGGTTTGAACTGCAGGAGATTGTCTTGACCATGTCTACATGCCTAAATGCACTGAGTTGCCGCCATGTGATTGGCTGCTTAGAAATTAAGTGTTAAGGAGCAGTTGGACAGGTGTACCTAATAAAGTGGCCGGTGAGTGTATATTCACATAGAAAAGAGCGATTTTTACATTCTAATAATATTTCAAAATTTTTACTGTATTTTTGATCATATAAATTCAGCTTTGATCACAGGAATACATTACACTTTACTATATATTCACATAGAAAACAGCTGATTTACATTCTAATAATACTTTAATACTTTAATAAATGCAGCCTTGGTGAGCAGAAGAGACTCTTTCAATTCCAGAATTTTGACATGTACTGTATACATTTAGCAGATACTTTTATCCAAAGTGACTTGCTATAGACAAGCATTAGCAATATATTACAGAGACAACAATATTTGCAGTATGCAATGCCACATTTAATATAAAGAAAGATTATGAAACAGAGGAGCAGGGCAGAAATGCATCGTTTTTATTTCACTATAAGTGCCTGTTTTCTGAACAACACTTCTTACTTCTACTGTATACTGTATAGGTCACTATGTCCCTAAACTGGATGGTGAGGATGACCTCTGACCTTGAGAGCAACATAGTAGCAGTGGAAAGGGTGAAGGAGTATTCAGAAACACAGACTGAGGTACAGGACAACAAACACATGCTCTTTTTCTGAAGAATAAACATTTGATTGATTTATTTGCTCTTGAATCAGCATGAAATCTGGTCCGCTTTTTCACAGCACTGTAAAAATGATGTTGAAACAGTAAAAAATGCTCTAGAATTGACTTTACTCTTTGACGGTAGTTTGAGAAAACTAATAATTAAGTTGTAAAATCAGTATCTTAAACTCCAGAGCTGCTCTAAGAGTCACTTCACAAGCTTTTCATCGTTTAATTTCAGAAAAACTTCTGTCTGAACCTGAAACTCAAAGATCTTCACGAGAAAACGTCAAAATAAAAGTCTGGTTTCACATGAAGAAATTATGAGAGAAATATATCACTGCTGTATACTAAAATATACTTCTCAGTGATAAAGTAATAATAATAATAATATTTCTAAGGAATATCATACAACCAATTATAAAAAAAAAAATTATCCATGTTTTAAATTTATACAGTTCTGTTGTGCAGCATCTTATTTGCTTATCTTATTTAATTTTTTAATTAATTGTTATATTTCAATTTGAAGAAGCTTAATTAAATTGTTAAAATGTATGTAAAATTGTCTTAAATCATTAAATGCAGAATCCCAAAAAATTTAATAAAATGGAAAACACAGAATTTAGGGCCTTTATCCTTTATCCTTTTAGGGCCTTTATTTAGGGCCTTAATTAAAATGAATTTCATGTGGCCCTAAATTAAAAGGCAGCGACTCTGTGGAGTTTAATTGTGAACAAACAAATATACATGTTTACATTCATCCTCAAGGTCATATATGTGAAAACCATATCCTTCCCTATTAATGTAAAATGAATATCAGCCAGGCCTAAAATGTACACACTTATTACCGTAATCAATGTAATACGCACCGCAAAGAAGTTATTACCCGTATGTTTGGGACCAGTGTTTGGCTTTCCTTCCTCTTGCTGT
>JAULUF010000014.1:1710000-1735000 GCA_031834385.1 Semotilus atromaculatus
GACTATATACAAATATACATATACTATATACATTATACAAATGTGTGTCCTTATAAATCACATAAACAAGCACACACTGACACTCACGCACACACACATACTGACACACACACATAGGCCTACATGTTCATAATGCAACACATTACAGACAAATACACTACTAGTCAAAAGTTCGCAATAATTATTTTTTTTTATCTTTTAAGAGTCTGTAATAATACTATATAAAACTAATACTAATAAAACTAATAGAGTCTGTTCTGCTCATCAAAACTGCATTTATTTGATCAAAACTATCATTGTAATGTAAATCATCTGTTTTCTATGTGAATATATAGTAAAGTGTAATTTATTCCTGTGATCAAAGCTGAATGTTCATCATCATTACTCCAGTCTTCAGTGTCACATGATCCTTCAGAAATCAGGATAATATGATGATCTGATGATCAAGAAACATTTATGATAATTATCAGTGTTGAAAACAGTTCATATTTCTGTGGAAACTGTGATGCATTTTATTTTTCAGGATTCTTTGATTAATATAAAGTTCAAAAGAACAGAATTTATTTGAAATAGAATCTTTTGTTACATTATAAAAGTCTTTACTGTCACTTTTGATCAATTTATGATGTGTCCTTGCACTAGTTAATTTTGTCTCTTTTCTTTCATTATTTTTCTTTTTCTTTTTTCCAACATAGTTTTTTATTAAGTAATAAAATGCATGGTTTTATATTTTATTTAAAGTAATTCATTTTTTTTAATAGTTTTGGTTAGTTTTAGTTAATGATACAATAATCCTGTACTTGAGTATATAAACAGGTGAAACTCGAAAAATCTGAATATCGTGCAAAAGTTTGTGTATTTCAGTAATTCAAATTAAAAGGTGAAACTAATATATTTAGTATATATAACTATATACACTCACCTAAAGGATTATTAGGAACACCATACTAATACTGTGTTTGACCCCCTTTCGCCTTCAGAACTGCCTTAATTCTACGTGTAGAATCGTTCAAGAAACCAGTCTGAAATGATTCGAGCTTTGTGACATGGTGCATTATCCTGCTGGAAGTAGCCATCAGAGGATGGGTACATGGTGGCCATAAAGGGATGGACATGGTCAGAAACAATGCTCAGGTAGGCCGTGGCATTTAAACGATGCCCAATTGGCACTAAGGGGCCTAAAGTGTGCCAAGAAAACATCCCCCACACCATTACACCACCACCACCAGCCTGCACAGTGGTAACAAGGCATGATGGATCCATGTTCTCATTCTGTTTACGCCAAATTCTGACTCTACCATCTGAATGTCTCAACAGAAATCGAGACTCATCAGACCAGGCAACATTTTTCCAGTCTTCAACTGTCCAATATTGGTGAGCTCTTGCAAATTGTAGTGGAGATGAGTGGTACCCGGTGGGGTCTTCTGCTGTTGTAGCCCATCCGCCTCAAGGTTGTGCGTGTTGTGGCTTCACAAATGCTTTGCTGCATACCTCGGTTGTAACGAGTGGTTATTTCAGTCAAAGTTGCTCTTCTATCAGCTTGAATCAGTCGGCCCATTCTCCTCTGACCTCTAGCATCAACAAGGCATTTTCGCCCACAGGACTGCCGCATACTGGATGTTTTTCCCTTTTCACACCATTCTTTGTAAACCCTAGAAATGGTTGTGCGTGAAAATCTCAGTAACTGAGCAGATTGTGAAATACTCAGACCGGCCCGTCTGGCACCAACAACCATGCCACGCTCAAAATGGCTAAAATCACCTTTCGTTCCCATTCTGACATTCAGTTTGGAGTTCAGGAGATTGTCTTGACCAGGACCACACCCCTAAATGCATTGAAGCAACTGCCATGTGATTGGTTGATTAGATAATTGCATTAATGAGAAATTGAACAGGTGTTCCTAATAATCCTTTAGGTGAGTGCATATATGCATGATTATAGTTTTCAGAGGGCCGACATTTCTGTATTTAAAATCCTTTTTTTAATTGATTTCATGTAATATTGTAATTTTCGGACATTTTGAATTTGGTGTCTTCATAAGCTGTAAGCTATAATCATCAAAATGATAACTTTTGCACGATATTCTAATTTTTTGTGTTTCAGCTGTGTGTGTGTCATGTCTGCAGAGTCTCGAACGCTTGTTCAGTGTTTTTTCTCCTCATTCCGAGTGTCAAACACTTCTTCAGAAATGAAGTTGCCCAATTGAGCGCCACACGCCCACACAGTTCTCCAGCGCTCGCTCCGGCTCTCCATGCAAGCTTCATCACGAAGAATCTCCCGGAGGCAGAAAAATATCCCGGATCTTTAAATATCCTCGTGAGTGACAAACACTGGCAGGATCCTCACAGGACGTGCTGTTTATTCCCATTCATCTCCCAACAAGACGCCTCACGCTCGCAGCCGGAGATCTGAGCGTTTAAAGGAACAGTTCACCAAAACATGAAAATTAGCCCATGATTCACCCTGAGGACACTGTACTTACAGACGAATACAGTCGGACAGATGCACTTTTATGATGGATAAATGCACTTTTATGATGGATAAAGCACTTTTATGATGGATAGATGCACTTTTATGATGGACAGATGCACTTTTATGATGGATAGATGGACTTTTATGATGGACAGATGCACTTTTATGATGGATAGATGGACTTTTATGATGGACAGATGCACTTTTATGATGGACAGATGCACTTTTATGATGGATAGATGGACTTTTATGATGGATAGATGGACTTTTATGATGGATAAAATCACTTTTATGATGGATAGATGCACTTTTATGATGGATAGATGCACTTTCATGATGGATAAATGCACTTTTATGATGGATAGATGCACTTTTATGATGGACAGATGCACTTTTATGACGGATAGATGCACTTTTATGGACTTCAAAACAGAAATCTTCACTGCCAAATTATAAAGCTTGGAAGAGCGAGGAAATTTTTAATATAACTCTGATTGTATTCGTCAAAAAGCAGAATGTCATAAACACCTAGAATGAGGGTGAGTAAATCATGGGCTAATTTTCATTTTTGGGTGAACTATCCCTTTAATGGCATTCTCTTCATTAGCATCAGTGGTGTATCTTCGTTTAAAGAGTGCTGATGGACTCGCTGTAAAGCGTGAGTTTGGGTCTGGGTGTTTCGATCGACCGGTGACAAAGCAAGATTCGTCTCCGGTGTTAAAACAAAGCGCTAGTGTGTGTTTGAAGGCACACTCTCAGCGCATTTCCCATTGTAGAAGTCTGCCGTTTACAGCCCAGTGTTTCTGTTCAAGTCTGAATGATTCCTGGCGTGGAAACTGTGTTCTGGGAAATAAACCCAGTCATGACTCGTGTAAGGGTTGGGCCCTGAGAGGATGAGCATATGACATGATGTTTTCATACAGAACACAACAAGGTTACGTGCAGCCGGTGTTCCAGCATCTGAAGACGTGCGGTGTGTGTGTGTGTGTGTGTGTGTGTGTGTGTGTGTGTAATACAGTGTTTCTCAACGGTCAACACAAAAGTGGGCCACAAAACCAGTTTGAGTGTGTTCAAAAGTGACTTGACGAGTGTGAAAGCTGTTGACTCTTCAGTCAGACACAGTTTAAAGTCCCCAGTTTAAAGTCATGTTTACGTTTTTATGGCACATAGTCCACTATATAGGTGATAGGGAACGACCAGACAGTGCACTATATAGGGGATAGGGAACGACCAGACAGTGCACTATATAGGGGATAGGGAACGACCAGACAGTGCACTATATAGGGGATAGGGAACGACCAGACAGTGCACTATATAGGTGATAGGGAACGACCAGACAGTGCACTATATAGGGGATAGGGAACGACCAGACAGTGCACTATATAGGTGATAGGGAACGACCAGACAGTGCACTATATAGGGGATAGGGAACGACCAGACAGTGCACTATATAGGGGATAGGGAACGACCAGACAGTGCACTATATAGAGAATAGGGAATGACCAGACAGTGCACTATATAGAGAATAGGGAACGACCAGACAGTGCACTATATAGGGGATAGGGAACGACCAGACAGTGCACTATATAGGGGATAGGGAACGACCAGACAGTGCACTATATAGGGGATAGGGAACGACCAGACAGTGCACTATATAGGGGATAGGGAACGACCAGACAGTGCACTATATAGGGGATAGGGAACGACCAGACAGTGCACTATATAGAGAATAGGGAATGACCAGACAGTGCACTATATAGAGAATAGGGAACGACCAGACAGTGCACTATATAGGGGATAGGGAACGACCAGACAGTGCACTATATAGGGGATAGGGAACGACCAGACAGTGCACTATATAGGTGATAGGGAACGACCAGACAGTGCACTATATAGGGGATAGGGAACGACCAGACAGTGCACTATATAGAGAATAGGGAATGACCAGACAGTGCACTATATAGAGAATAGGGAACGACCAGACAGTGCACTATATAGAGAATAGGGAACGATCAGACAGTGCACTATATAGGGGATAGGGAACGACCAGACAGTGCACTATATAGGGGATAGGGAACGACCAGACAGTGCACTATATAGGGGATAGGGAACGACCAGACAGTGCACTATATAGGGGATAGGGAACGACCAGACAGTGCACTATATAGGTGATAGGGAACGACCAGACAGTGCACTATATAGGGGATAGGGAACGACCAGACAGTGCACTATATAGGGGATAGGGAACGACCAGACAGTGCACTATATAGAGAATAGGGAATGACCAGACAGTGCACTATATAGGGGAGAGGGAACGACCAGACAGTGCACTATATAGAGAATAGGGAATGACCAGACAGTGCACTATATAGAGAATAGGGAACGACCAGACAGTGCACTATATAGGGGATAGGGAACGACCAGACAGTGCACTATATAGGGGATAGGGAACGACCAGACAGTGCACTATATATGGGATAGGGAACGACCAGACAGTGCACTATATAGGGGATAGGGAACGACCAGACAGTGCACTATATAGGGGATAGGGAACGACCAGACAGTGCACTATATAGGTGATAGGGAACGACCAGACAGTGCACTATATAGGGGATAGGGAACGACCAGACAGTGCACTATATAGGGGATAGGGAACGACCAGACAGTGCACTATATAGGGGATAGGGAACGACCAGACAGTGCACTATATAGAGAATAGGGAATGACCAGACAGTGCACTATATAGAGAATAGGGAACGACCAGACAGTGCACTATATAGGGGATAGGGAACGACCAGACAGTGCACTATATAGGGGATAGGGAATGACCAGACAGTGCACTATATAGGGGATAGGGAACGACCAGACAGTGCACTATATAGGGGATAGGGAACGACCAGACAGTGCACTATATAGGGGATAGGGAACGACCAGACAGTGCACTATATAGGGGATAGGGAACGACCAGACAGTGCACTATATAGGGGATAGGGAATGACCAGACAGTGCACTATATAGAGAATAGGGAACGACCAGACAGTGCACTATATAGGGGATAGGGAACGACCAGACAGTGCACTATATAGGTGATAGGGAACGACCAGACAGTGCACTATATAGGGGATAGGGAACGACCAGACAGTGCACTATATAGAGAATAGGGAATGACCAGACAGTGCACTATATAGAGAATAGGGAACGACCAGACAGTGCACTATATAGAGAATAGGGAACGATCAGACAGTGCACTATATAGGGGATAGGGAACGACCAGACAGTGCACTATATAGGGGATAGGGAACGACCAGACAGTGCACTATATAGGGGATAGGGAACGACCAGACAGTGCACTATATAGGGGATAGGGAACGACCAGACAGTGCACTATATAGGTGATAGGGAACGACCAGACAGTGCACTATATAGGGGATAGGGAACGACCAGACAGTGCACTATATAGGGGATAGGGAACGACCAGACAGTGCACTATATAGAGAATAGGGAATGACCAGACAGTGCACTATATACAGTGCACTATATAGGGGATAGGGAACGACCAGACAGTGCACTATATAGGGGATAGGGAACGACCAGACAGTGCACTATATAGAGAATAGGGAATGACCAGACAGTGCACTATATAGGGGAGAGGGAACGACCAGACAGTGCACTATATAGAGAATAGGGAATGACCAGACAGTGCACTATATAGAGAATAGGGAACAACCAGACAGTGCACTATATAGGGGATAGGGAACGACCAGACAGTGCACTATATAGGGGATAGGGAACGACCAGACAGTGCACTATATAGGGGATAGGGAACGACCAGACAGTGCACTATATAGGGGATAGGGAACGACCAGACAGTGCACTATATAGGGGATAGGGAACGACCAGACAGTGGACTATATAGGGGATAGGGAACGACCAGACAGTGCACTATATAGGGGATAGGGAAAGACCAGACAGTGCACTATATAGGGGATAGGGAACGACCAGACAGTGCACTATATAGAGAATAGGGAATGACCAGACAGTGCACTATATAGAGAATAGGGAACGACCAGACAGTGCACTATATAGGGGATAGGGAACGACCAGACAGTGCACTATATAGGGGATAGGGAACGACCAGACAGTGCACTATATAGGGGATAGGAAACAATCAGACAGTGCACTAGCCTATATAGAGAATAGGGAACAATCAGACAGTGCACTATTTAGAGAATAGGGAACGATCAGACAGTGCACTATATAGGGGATAGGGAACGATCAGACAGTGCACTATATAGGGGATAGGGAACGACCAGACAGTGCACTATATAGGGGATAGGGAACGACCAGACAGTGCACTATATAGGGGATAGGGAACGACCAGACAGTGCACTATATAGGGGATAGGGAACGACCAGACAGTGCACTATATAGGGGATAGGGAACGATCAGACAGTGCACTATATAGGGGATAGGGAACGACCAGACAGTGCACTATATAGGGGATAGGGAACGACCAGACAGTGCACTATATAGGGGATAGGGAACGACCAGACAGTGCACTATATAGGGGATAGGGAACGACCAGACAGTGCACTATATAGGTGATAGGGAACGACCAGACAGTGCACTATATAGGGGATAGGGAACGACCAGACAGTGCACTATATAGGGGATAGGGAACGACCAGACAGTGCACTATATAGAGAATAGGGAATGACCAGACAGTGCACTATATAGGGGAGAGGGAACGACCAGACAGTGCACTATATAGAGAATAGGGAATGACCAGACAGTGCACTATATAGAGAATAGGGAACGACCAGACAGTGCACTATATAGGGGATAGGGAACGACCAGACAGTGCACTATATAGGGGATAGGGAACGACCAGACAGTGCACTATATAGGGGATAGGGAACGACCAGACAGTGCACTATATAGGGGATAGGGAACGACCAGACAGTGCACTATATAGGGGATAGGGAACGACCAGACAGTGGACTATATAGGGGATAGGGAACGACCAGACAGTGCACTATATAGGGGATAGGGAAAGACCAGACAGTGCACTATATAGGGGATAGGGAACGACCAGACAGTGCACTATATAGAGAATAGGGAATGACCAGACAGTGCACTATATAGAGAATAGGGAACGACCAGACAGTGCACTATATAGGGGATAGGGAACGACCAGACAGTGCACTATATAGGGGATAGGGAACGACCAGACAGTGCACTATATAGGGGATAGGAAACAATCAGACAGTGCACTAGCCTATATAGAGAATAGGGAACAATCAGACAGTGCACTATTTAGAGAATAGGGAACAACCAGACAGTGCACTATATAGAGAATAGGGAACGACCAGACAGTGCACTATATAGGGGATAGGGAACGATCAGACCGTGCACTATATAGGGGATAGGGAACGACCAGACAGTGCACTATATAGAGAATAGGGAATGACCAGACAGTGCACTATATAGGGGAGAGGGAACGACCAGACAGTGCACTATATAGAGAATAGGGAATGACCAGACAGTGCACTATATAGAGAATAGGGAACGACCAGACAGTGCACTATATAGGGGATAGGGAACGACCAGACAGTGCACTATATAGGGGATAGGGAACGACCAGACAGTGCACTATATAGGGGATAGGGAACGACCAGACAGTGCACTACATAGGGGATAGGGAACGACCAGACAGTGCACTATATAGGGGATAGGGAACGACCAGACAGTGGACTATATAGGGGATAGGGAACGACCAGACAGTGCACTATATAGGGGATAGGGAAAGACCAGACAGTGCACTATATAGGGGATAGGGAACGACCAGACAGTGCACTATATAGAGAATAGGGAATGACCAGACAGTGCACTATATAGAGAATAGGGAACGACCAGACAGTGCACTATATAGGGGATAGGGAACGACCAGACAGTGCACTATATAGGGGATAGGGAACGACCAGACAGTGCACTATATAGGGGATAGGAAACAATCAGACAGTGCACTAGCCTATATAGAGAATAGGGAACAATCAGACAGTGCACTATTTAGAGAATAGGGAACAACCAGACAGTGCACTATATAGAGAATAGGGAACGGCCAGACAGTGCACTATATAGAGAATAGGGAACGATCAGACCGTGCACTATATAGGGGATAGGGAACGACCAGACAGTGCACTATATAGGGGATAGGGAACGATCAGACAGTGCACTATATAGGGGATAGGGAACGACCAGACAGTGCACTATATAGGGGATAGGGAACAACCAGACAGTGCACTATATAGAGAATAGGGAACGACCAGACAGTGCACTATATAGGGGATAGGGAACGACCAGACAGTGCACTATATAGAGAATAGGGAACAATCAGACAGTGCACTATATAGGGGATAGGAAACAATCAGACAGTGCACTAAATACAGAATAGGGAACAACCAGACAGTGCACTACATAGGGGATAGGAAACAATCAGACAGTGCACTAGCCTATATAGAGAATAGGGAACAATCAGACAGTGCACTATATAGAGAATAGGGAACAACCAGACAGTGCACTATATAGGGGATAGGGAACAACCAGACAGTGCACTATATAGGGGATAGGAAACAATCAGACAGTGCACTAGCCTATATAGACAATAGGGAACAATCAGACAGTGCACTATATAGAGAATAGGGAACGACCAGACAGTGCACTATATAGGGGATAGGAAACAATCAGACAGTGCACTAGCCTATATAGAGAATAGGGAACAATCAGACAGAGCACTATATAGAGAATAGGGAACAACCAGACAGTGCACTATATAGGGGATAGGGAACGACCAGACAGTGCACTATATAGGGGATAGGGAACGACCAGACAGTGCACTATATAGGGGATAGAGAACGACCAGACAGTGCACTATATAGAGAATAGAGAACAATCAGACAGTGCACTATATAGGGGATAGGGAACAACCAGACAGTGCACTATATAGGGGATAGGGAACGACCAGACAGTGCACTATATAGGTGATAGGGAACGACCAGACAGTGCACTATATAGGTGATAGGGAACGACCAGACAGTGCACTATATAGGGGATAGGGAACGACCAGACAGTGCACTATATAGGGGATAGGGAACGACCAGACAGTGCACTATATAGAGAATAGGGAATGACCAGACAGTGCACTATATAGAGAATAGGGAACGACCAGACAGTGCACTATATAGGGGATAGGGAACGACCAGACAGTGCACTATATAGGGGATAGGGAACGACCAGACAGTGCACTATATAGGGGATAGGGAACGACCAGACAGTGCACTATATAGGGGATAGGGAACGACCAGACAGTGCACTATATAGGGGATAGGGAACGACCAGACAGTGCACTATATAGGGGATAGGGAACGACCAGACAGTGCACTATATAGGGGATAGGAAACGACCAGACAGTGCACTATATAGGGGATAGGGAACGACCAGACAGTGCACTATATAGGGGATAGGAAACGACCAGACAGTGCACTATATAGGGGATAGGGAACGACCAGACAGTGCACTATATAGGGGATAGGGAACGACCAGACAGTGCACTATATAGAGAATAGGGAATGACCAGACAGTGCACTCTATAGAGAATAGGGAACGACCAGACAGTGCACTATATAGGGGATAGAGATAGAGATCACAACAAGGTGATATTGTTTGTGCTTTAATAATTAGTATTGAACAATCTGCTTTATTACATCCCAGAGTTTTTCATGTCTTTCACAACTAAACAGCCTATTATTTTAATAGCACACCCTGAGGCTGTATCAGTCCTCACTCAAGCTGTTTAGATTGACAGGAGTTTATTAATTTTTTGTTCCCATTACACCATTTCCTCAAACAAATCCATCCCTCGTTGCCTCCGTGGAGGGCAGGTAAGGTAATGTGTCTCTAAAAGTGGTGAAAGAATGCGGTGTGTTTTAGCTACTCCTTCAGCAATCAATCACACACGACAAGAGTTGCTGTTTCAGTATGTTATCAATGTGCCAGCGGCTTCATGAAAGACTTTATTCCTGCTGGAGGCCAGATCCTCTCCTCAACCCGGATCCTTCACTGAAACATGCTTCCTCTGAAACGTTGGAGGAAGAAATAAAGTGTTGTTCGACGTTCGGTTAATGATATATTTGGATCCAAACACCTGAGGCGCGTATCATGCGGGAAACTGGGATCACTCTGAAAAAATAAAGATGCTTTATTTAAGATTCCATGAGGAACCTTTAACATGGAACTTTTGCATTACACAAAGATTTTTTAACTGTTCTTCACAAAAAAAAAAAAAAAGGTTCTTAAGAACTTTGGGAACTTCCAAATGGTTCTTCTATTGCATCACTGCGAGAGAGAAAAAAAACTGTTAAGCTTTATTTATTTAAATGATTATTTGATTTATTTTTAATAGTGTACTCTCTGTGGATATTTCTAAGATAAAATGCTGATATTTTCCCAAAACGAAATGTCTAATTATCAGCTTTATTTGAACACTATTGCACAAAGATTCATAAATTCATAAAGAGCTTGTCCTCATTTGACACGCTTGTGAGTCTGAATGGGTTTTATGTGAGGATAAGGAATTTCCTAACAGTCGAACAGTTAAAGTTAACAACAAGGCACTGTTAGAGTAGATCTGTGTTCGCTGGGGTAAAATAAGGTGAAGCTTCAGCCCAGCGTTAAAACATGCTGGAAGATATTCAGCTCAGATTATGTTAACAATATCTTAGAATAAAAGTTTTTGGAAGCATGTCTAGAATAGCCTATATATATATATATTTTTTTTTTATATATATATATATATATATATATATATATATATTTATTTATTACAGTGTTGTTTATATGCAGTCAAAGGCAGGAGTGAATGAAGCGTGTCCTTTGTGCACATTCTTTGGCAGAGCTAATTAGAGCTAATATACTTTAATCTGCATTAGTGTTTTTGCATTAACAGATTTTGTGTTTTACTCACAGGCTGAAAGCTTCACGTACACTGTGTTCTTCTTAAAATCAAACCTCATTTTAAATGACGTGATAAATTTAGGCTAATTTAATGCATGTCATATAATGGACTGTTTAATCAACACAAGTACAGTGCTAAATATGCTTCAAACACCCATATAGTGTATGATTGCAAAGATCATTTTACTGTACATGAAGCAGGACATTTTGTGGGGGTAGACATGGTAAAAGCACTATGTTTTGTTTAAAACTATATGGCAAGGGGGATTTTTACTCCACATTTGGGTAAAAGACACCCATGCAGTATATACTTTATTGTTAAAGTACTTTTTATTTTATTTTATTTACATTGAAGTCAATGCTTGATCAGAACAACCACTTCAGCAAAGTTTCTACCTTATAATAAAATAATTTCATTTACTTTTATACGATAAACGCACTGTCAAAAACATAGAAATTAAACAGAAACAATGATTCTGAAAGCTGTGTTAAAACACATTTGGTTTAAATTGAGTTACTGTCTCAAACTGTGATGTAAAGGTAATATTTTTATGATTTAACATGCAAATGGTTGCATAGATGTTTCATATATTTAAAAGACAACCTTCGCATTCTGTAATACATCAAATCAATACTAAACCGACGTTTTACTTTCTTTTCTCACTTTTTTTGTCATGTATATCTCTTTACAAGAGCTTCATGTAGTATGATGCTGATTTCAGTAATTGGTTAAAAAAAACGGGATGAGATTACTTTGAAAAATATCCAGGTCTACCTTTCTTATATGTTTGTGTGGCATCTTTTCTTTTTAAAGCGCACTAAAGGGATCGCGCGCGCGCAATTCCCACGCGCGCGCACTTCTCGAGCGCGCGCAGATAAAGGGTTAAAGCAGCACTCCAGCTCTTCCACTGAGAGGCAGGTGTCCCAGTACCAACCCAACTCTGGACCAGATGTTTCTAATCCTCTCTAGAACTGCAGAGTAATTCATGTCAGTCATTTGCGCGTTAGGGCGAGATTTGTGGTCAGGCGAGCCTTTGTTGCTCAAGAAGTGAAAACTATTAGAGAGTATAAATACAGAGATCTAAACTCATTTTCCACTCACAGTATTCTGAATCCCTGGGAGATTTTCTTTTTCCCTCCTGCTGCTTGGAAGCTCGAGGCGCACAATTCTGGCTCAGTTGTTTCAATAAAATTAGGTTAGTGAACTCCTCGAAATAATTCCTCATTCCTGCCCTCGAACATGTGGTGGATGCTGTTTCCTCGCTGGATCTGGTTCGTCTCGGGACAGGTTTTGCTGCTGTTTGTGGACAGGCAGTGCGTGAAAGGCATGAGTTTGCAGAGAGTGGCGTATTCCCACGCAGGGATCTGTCCGAACGACATGAACCCAAACCTGTGGGTCGATGCAATGAGCACGTGCAAGCGAGAATGCGAATCTGACCAGGTTTGCCTTTTCATTCCATTGAAATTAGTTGTCATTCATTTTGACTGTAATATATGCTTGCATGCATGTCCATTTCAGATATATGATATTTAACTATATATATAATGTTCATCATATATACTCTATATATTCATATATATAGGCTATATAGTATAGCCTATATATGAAATGAACAAACATGTAATATTTATATATTGTATGTTTGTTCATTTATATTCTATATGAATATATAGAATATATATATGATAGCATATATATATATATATATATGCATGCATGTTAATTTCATATAAATATGCACATTTTATATAGTAATTTATATATATTATAACACTGCAATTTGTATAATTCTTATGATTCATGTAATCAGGATTATGAAGTGAATGCAACAACAATATTCTGCAATATATGTGTGTTTGTGTATATATATACACATCCCGTGGACGGGTGTTGAAAATTAGCATGTATGCTATAATCACTAAAAAACAAATGCATATGGTCCGTCAAATGTAATTGTAAGTCCATGTCAAATAAAGAGTCATTCATTCATATATACTGTATATGAAATTAATACACATACATACTCTATATAAATTGCATGCATTTTCATTTCATATATATAAAATAAACATTTTATATGAGTATATTTTATTTGACTTTATATGTTTGTATATATTGGCTATATATATATATATGTACACAGACATATATACATTACATGCATGTTCAATTTAATGTATATAAATACACATTTTTATATAATAATTTATATTGCATTGCAATATTATGTATATTTCCTTTCATTCATGTAATCAAGATTATCAAGTGAATACAACAACAATATTCTGCAATATATGTCTAAAATGTACATGCATGCAAGTAATATCCAGTATACACACACACACATTATTTGTATAGCCTATATCAGGATTATTCACTCTTTGTTTACATTTGTCCAGGAATGTGAAACATTTGAGAAGTGCTGTGCCAATGTGTGTGGTAACCGCAGCTGTGTGGCGGCGCGCTTCATCGACACTACAGGCAAGAAAGGGCCGATGGGTTTGCCAACGGAGGCGTCCTGCGACACGTTCCAGTGTTCCCAGCAGGGCTCCCAGTGCGACATCTGGGACGGCCAGCCGATGTGTAAGTGCCGGGACCGGTGCGAGAGAGACCCGCTCTTCACCTGCGCCTCGGACGGCATGACCTACTACAACAAATGCTACATGGATGCCGAAGCGTGTTCGAAGGGAATCTCCCTATCGGTCGTAACGTGTCGTTTTCATCTCACGTGGCCCAACACCAGTCCTATCCCGACCGGCACCACTGCATTACCCACCACTACAATCCAGCGCACGACTCCGGTACACATACACACTCCTATAATGCTCGGCGTCCCGTCCCAGCAATCCGTGTTTGTCGGAGACACGGCTAGCTTTCTCTGTGAAGTTGCAGGTCGACCGAAACCTGAGATCACCTGGGAGAAACAACACGGAAACGTGGTTATGAAACCCAATCACGTGCATGGGAACGTAGTGGTCACTAACATCGGGCAGTTGGTTATCTACAACGCACAACTGCAAGACGCCGGCGTTTACACATGCACGGCTACCAATCCCGGCGGCTCGATCCTCGCGCATTTCCCGCTGTCCGTAATCCAGCAAGAGCCGGTTATAAAGCTAAACTCCACCGGTTTCTCAACCGAGGAGTGCTTTAAAGTGCCGGATAGTGACGATTGTGGAGAAGAAAAGCTGAGTTGGTTTTACGACCCACAGAGGAACAACTGCTATACTTTTACGTACGGCAACTGCAGCAAAAACCGCAATCGCTTCGACGCTTACGACACGTGCATGTCGTCGTGTCGGGACGAGCTTTCCGCGCCTTGTAACCTCCCGATCTACCAGGGACCTTGCAAGGCGTACGAGCCTCGATGGGCGTATAGCGGATCCCAGCGCCGTTGCCAACCGTTCGTGTTCGGCGGATGCAAAGGCAACGAGAACAACTTCAAAACCAAAGACGCGTGCGAAGACACATGCCCGTTCCCGAGGATCCAGCGATGCAAACCCTGCAAACCAAAGCACAAGATGGTGACCAGCTTCTGTAGGAGTGATTTCGTGATTTTAGGACGTGTGACGGAGCTCACCGAGGATCAGGATTCTGGTCACGCTTTGGTCACAGTGGAGGAGATCCTGAAGGATGAGAAGATGGGGTTGAAGTTCTTCGGGAAGGATCCGCTTGAGGTGACCCTGCAGAACATGGACTGGGCCTGTCCGTGCCCGAACGTGACCACCACAGACGGGCAGATCATCCTCATGGGAGACGTTAGTAACGGCATGGCTGTCCTGCAACCCGACAGCTTCATCGTGCTTTCCAGCGTCAGGCGCGTGCGAAAGCTGCGCGAGGTCATCAATAAAAACACCTGCGACATTTTGAAAGAGTTCATCCAGTAGGACTTTTCCCAGACATCATGGTCACGAACCATTAAACTGTTAGTCTTTTATGTTACACTTCTTGTACCCAGACTGTTTGCTTTGACATGGTTAGATATGTTTCCACTAGGGGTGTAACGAGACCCTCATGTCACGATACTGGACTCACGATACCATATTATTGCGATACTCATAGGTTACTGTTGATTAAAATGTTAATTTGGTGTTACATTGTGTGTGTGAATAGGTTTGGACTTGGTGCTGAAACCCAATCCAGGACAATAGAGACAGCAGAATAACAAGATTCTGAAAATACAGAATTATTTCACACAAATATGATTGATCTCTGTCACTGACTAGATATATTTAAAATAATGTAGGCCACTTTTACATGTAGCATAAGACATTTGGGATTATCAGGACACACAAATATTCCCCCATTGCATTATTACACATACATTATATTCAACACTAATGTATACTGACACGAAAACTCTGAAAACTTGAATTTTTTCTCACAGTAATTTTTATTTTGGGTGAACTATCCACAATACATATTGGTGCATTTTTGTATTGCGATATATTGTGACATGAAATATTGTTACACCCCTAGTTTCTACAGCTTGAATAGAAATGCGCACATCAACTTGGAAGGTTATTTTAAGAATTGCCCTTACAGTTAAAGTAAAAGAACACTTGTGGACATAGTATGCATTAATCAAACACATCTGAGAGCCAAAGAAGAGTCCCAGTGACTTCACACGAGCTGCCTTATAAAGTCATTAAGTGCTGGAAATAAATGCATTTTTTAATGGTTTGGATAAATTAACTTTTGGATGAACTTTTATTTGCGGAAGATTTGTTGTTGTTGTTCCTGTTGTACTGATTAGAATTGCTTAATGCACTTAGATAAGTTGTACTATAATATTGAAAATAAGATCGATTTCAGTAGGAGAAATAATCCATCTTTGTGTATAGAACTGTGTATATGATTTAGCACGGACTGCATTTAATTTTAAGCTATTTATTTTGAATTCTTTTCGATTACTGGTGAACCATCAGTGTGATAAACCAAAAAGCTGACTGTAATTTCTTACAAGAACTTACGTATTTCTACAATTGTCTTTTTATTATCTTCATAGTTCAGTGTCTATCATGATTTGCATCGTGGAATAAACCTTTGAACCTCTATGTCTAATTCTTCTACTTTTCCAAGTGCACGACACCAATTATGCAAACAAATGTTTTGGAAGTTTTTTTATTTTTTTATTCAAATTTCTCAATACTCAATCCATTGCTTTAGCCCAAAATTCCCTCAATGATGACATCTTTCAGATTGCATTAATTATTTTCTCACTCAGACACAAACGGCACTAAAAGTCTATGAACCTATACAGGCCAATTAGCATGTTTACATACTCTTTTTAAAACTGTTAAATCATATTGAAATATTTTCCAGATCTAAAAAAGTAAATACTATTAAAACAATTGAATGCATCTTCAAAAGGGATCAATTTGGGAATAATTGTGTCCTGTAATATAAACATGTAACATAAACTGCAGTGAGAGCTTTCACTCTTGACTTGAACTAGTTCATCCTATTCTAAACCCCAGGTAAACAATCCTGGGTTATTTATAGGCCTACACAGTACATGAAACAATTCACAGTTTTCTTAAAACTATAATCTCAGAACTACACTCCAACTTGTACAAACCTCAAAATTGGAAATCAACTGCATTCTTCAAAATATCTTCTTTTGTGTTCAGCAGAAGAAATAAATTCATACAGGTTTGGAACAACTTGAAGGTGAGTAAATGATGACAGAATTTTCTGTTTTGAGTGAACTATCCCTTTAAGAAAATTGGAACGTGTGTGAAAATCATAGACTGAATAAAACGGAAAAACAGGTGAAATGTGTCTTTGCATTGAGAACTAAATGACTGGTTTGGGAAATTGTGGCAAATGAAAAACTGTAATCCTGGGTTTTCATGCTGACGTTTCACACTGTACATTCCTAAACCCCGGGTTAACCTTCTCATTTGCATATTTGCGGTGTTAGGGTCACTGATTGGACGAACGCTGCACGCCACCAGTTTATGTAAATGATCTAGCGAAAATGTAAATGATTCTCATTACATTTTACCTGACTACAATCAAGTTGACTGAATATCAGACTATAAAGGTAAGAATTAAACGGTCTCTTCTTCACCCCAATTGTCTCGTTTTGTGTCTGAATAAGACATTTTTCGCTGAAACAACTGTTACCGTATTTAACGCGCGGTGTTTTGTTTACAATCCAAAACACGCGAATATGAGGCACGTGATTGGTCAGTTGCTAAGCATCTAGCCGTAACATTCGAACACCGAATCGTTTCACACTGAACTAGTTTGGCACCACAATGCTAACAGTTTCTTAACCCCGGGTAAAAGCACTGCTAGCCCTGCTTAATTACACGTGTGAAACACTCCTTTGGCCGAGGTTAAAACAAAAGCAGGGGTTTGAATGACTATAAAGTTTAAACCGATTGTAACTATTTTGTCACTCATAATAACACAAAGACTTAAAAACACTTAACAACAACAGGCACCATTAGGCTATAGTGTTTTCTTTTGTAAAATTTCCTAACAAAACAAGAATGGCACTCTACTGTTTAGAATTCACTGGATTATATGTTACATGGTTCATGTTTACATTACAGTACAAAATTATTCCTATAGCTACAACCAAGAACGTTGTCAAAACGATTTTGTTCACACAGATCCATGAAAATGACTATTTGCTTTATTCTGCTGTCAGGCGATGTCACTTCACAAATACGAACATAATGTGAACACATTACAGGCATGTGCATGACGTCACCGTTTTCACAAATTCAGGTTTTTGTCTTTTACCAGGAGACGATAACGGGATCTTTCTTAAAAACTTGTACTTTTTTTGAAAAAAGTGCAAGTTTTTGAAAACAGTGATATCATGCACATGTGTGTTATGTGTTCAGTCTATATGTTCTTAGTGTTTCTTTACAAAGTGACATCGCCATACTGGCCTGACAGCAAAATACAGCGCATGTCGTTTTTCTCTCACAAATGCGAGTTATAAAATCAGAATTGTGAGATGTAATCTCGCAATTGGGAGAGGAAAAGTCACAATTATCTTTTTAAATATTTTATTCAGTGACGGACACAAGCTTACATATATCTCAAAATGACATTGCTATAGAAATATAGCAAGTTGTTGTCTCATTGAGTTTTGTATTATGTTAGGATTTGAATGCACATTTAACAGTTTTGAAAAGAGTATGTAAAAGCGTAATGTTTTGTGTTTGAGAATGGAATTCATTTAATTTTAAAGATTGAATGCATTTCGTCCCAAAGCAATGGTTTAGTTTAGTGAAGAGTTTTGTAAAAGTGAAATGGGTCCTACAGCGATTGCAAAAAAACAACCATTTGAGATCATCCTCATCCTCATACTAATTACAGTCAAAATAAAAAATTATTCAGACACCAGATATAATTTTTTAATAATTTTTTACTAGTGTGTGCAGGACACTATAGATCATTTATGTAAGTGAGGAGCGCTAAATAAAGTAAACTGTGAGATATTATACGCAAACATTCTTCATACAGTAAAATTTCTAAAAATTTGTGACCAAAATGATTCGGACACTTTGAGCTGATCATGTTTTCTTCAGTGTTTTTTCTGTAATCGCTAATGCTCTTTTTACACACAGACTGAACAACATGAAGCATTGCTTGGTCACTGGTTGAGCTAAACTGGTATTATCTAATTGTGTAGTTAAATTTACCAGCTGACAGATATTCAACATAATTCATGTGTGAGAGTCTAACAGAAGGACGGACAAAACCACTGAAATATCAGCAGAGTTAATAACTCTGAGTTCTGTCATATTTTATTACCATTTTCTAAACTATATAGCGAATAAACTGTGATAATGTGAGAAATGTTGTAGGTGTCTGAATATATTTTGGTTTGACTGTACGTTCCATGATAACGGTTTTATGTTGGGCGAAATGAATAACCCATAACTTTGTCCTCACTGAAGCCGAGCGTTTGAGTTTTTCTGATGAAGTTGTGGATGTTTGACTCCAACACACACACACACACACACACACACACACACACACACACACACACACACACACACACACACACACACACACACACACACACACACACACACACACACGGGGCCCCTCGGCTCATTCCTGCAGACTCAGACGCAGGGCCATGCTGAGATACAAGATCAAGAACTGTTTGCATATGAGCTTTGACCATTTGGGACTTCCTCTAATGTCCTGACAGATGGTTTCCTTATAGTTTTTCAAGGGTGGGCTTCAAAAGACGCAGGCGGTGGAAAGCAAACCCGTGACCTTAAAGCCAGGGAGTGGCAGAACAGAAAAATATCAAACAAGGTTTTTTTATCCGCCAGTTGTTTCAAAGGGAAAGATCTCTCATTCAGAATTGCAGCACTTTAACAGAACTTAAAGGGATAGTTCACCCAAAAATGAAAATTAGCCCATGATTTACTCACCCTCATCCTAGGTGTATATAACATTCTTCTTTCAGACGAACACAATCAGAGTTATATTAAAAAATGTCCTCGCTCTTCCAAGCTTTATAATGGCAGTGAATGGCTGTTTCTGTTTTGAAGTCCATAAAAGTGCATCTGTCCGTCATAAAAGTGCATCTGTCCGTCATAAAAGTGCATCTGTCCGTCATAAAAGTGCATCTGTCTGTCATAAAAGTGCATCTATCCATCATAAAAGTGCATCTATCCATCATAAAAGTGCATCTGTCCATCATAAAAGTGCATTTATCCATCGTAAAAGTGCATCTATGCATCATAAAAGTGCATCTGTCCATCATAAAAGTGCATCTATCCATCATAAAGTGCATCTGTCCATCATAAAAGTGCATCTATCCATCATAAAAGTGCATCTATCCATCATAAAAGTGCATCTGTCCTCATAAAAGTGCATTTATCCATCGTAAAAGTGCATCTATCCATCATAAAAGTGCATCTATCCATCATAAAAGTGCATCTATCCATCATAAAAGTGCATCTATCCATCGTAAAAGTGCATCTGTCCATCATAAAAGTGCATCTGTCCATCATAAAAGTGCATCTATCCATCATAAAAGTGCATCTGTCCATCATAAAAGTGCATCTATCCATCATAAAGTGCATCTGTCCATCATAAAAGTGCATCTATCCATCATAAAAGTGCATCTATCCATCATAAAAGTGCATCTGTCCTCATAAAAGTGCATTTATCCATCGTAAAAGTGCATCCGTCCGTCATAAAAGTGCATCTGTCCGTCATAAAAGTGCATCTGTCCGTCATTAAAATGCATCTATCCATCATAAAAGTGCATCTGTCCATCATAAAAGTGCATCTGTCCATCATAAAAGTGCATCTGTCCATCATAAAAGTGCATCTGTCCGTCATAAAAGTGCATCTATCCGTCATAAAAGTGCATCTGTCCATCATAAAAGTGCATCTATCCATCATAAAAGTGCATCTGTCCGTCATAAAAGTGCATCTGTCCATCATAAAAGTGCATCTGTCCATCATAAAAGTGCATCTGTCCATCATAAAAGTGCATCTGTCCGTCATAAAAGTGCATCTGTCCATCATAAAAGTGCATCTATCCATCATAAAAGTGCATCTGTCCATCATAAAAGTGCATCTATCCATCATAAAAGTGCATCTGTCCATCATAAAAGTGCATCTGTCCGTCATAAAAGTGCATCTATCCGTCATAAAAGTGCATCTATCCATCATAAAAGTGCATCTGTCCATCATAAAAGTGCATCTGTCCGTCATAAAAGTGCATCTGTCCATCATAAAAGTGCATCTATCCATCATAAAAGTGCATCTGTCCATCATAAAAGTGCATCTGTCCGTCATAAAAGTGCATCTGTCCATCATAAAAGTGCATCTGTCCATCATAAAAGTGCATCTATCCATCATAAAAGTGCATCTGTCCATCATAAAAGTGCATCTGTCCGTCATAAAAGTGCATCTATCCGTCATAAAAGTGCATCTATCCATCATAAAAGTGCATCTGTCCATCATAAAAGTGCATCTATCCGTCATAAAAGTGCATCTATCCGTCATAAAAGTGCATCTGTCCGTCATAAAAGTGCATCTGTCCGTCATAAAAGTGCATCTGTCCGTCATAAAAGTGCATCTATCCATCATAAAAGTGCATCTGTCCATCATAAAAGTGCATCTGTCCATCATAAAAGTGCATCTATCCATCATAAAAGTGCATCTGTCCATCATAAAAGTGCATCTATCCGTCATAAAAGTGCATCTGTCCGTCATAAAAGTGCATCTGTCCGTCATAAAAGTGCATCTGTCCGTCATAAAAGTGCATCTGTCCATCATAAAAGTGCATCTATCCATCATAAAAGTGCATCTGTCCATCATAAAAGTGCATCTGTCCATCATAAAAGTGCATCTGTCCATCATAAAAGTGCATCTGTCCATCATAAAAGTGCATCTGTCCATCATAAAAGTGCATCTGTCCATCATAAAAGTGCATCTATCCATCATAAAAGTGCATCTGTCCGTCATAAAAGTGCATCTGTCCGTCATAAAAGTGCATCTGTCCGTCATAAAAGTGCATATCCATCATAAAAGTGCATCTATCCGTCATATATGATGCACTTTTATGGACTTCAAAACAGAAACAGCCATTCTAAAGCTTGGAAGAACCAGGAATTTTTTTTAATATAACTCTGACTGTGTTCGTCTGAAAGCAGAATGTCATATACACTAGGATGAGTGTGAGTAAATCATGGGCTAATGTTCATCTGTGTGTGCCCTGTCCCTGTAAGTGTGTTTGACAGCTCTGGTGTGTGCGGAGAGAGCGGTCGCCGTGTCCTGGGATGCCCTGCCGTTGTCCAGTTATAGTAATAAGTTGTGATGGAGCAGGGAATACCTTCTCTCGCCCAAAGTAAACATGAATGTTCCTGTTGTAAATATGGCAGCGTAGAAACGGCTCATTGTAGCTGCAAATCCTCCTGGCATCATAAAAGAAAATTTACGGCACTATGTGTGCCGTTCCAATTCAGATTAATGGGAACCTCACGCACGTCTCTGATCTGCCAAGTGTGTGTGAGTTATGTAAAGCTTGTTCAATGGATTTCACCTGGTGCTGGTCCTGGTGTCTGGTACTTCAATCTGCCCGCCGGACCCACAGCGGCGTGTCCCCGGGTAACTCTGAGCAGGAAAACAGATGTTTGCCAAGGAAATATATGCATTGCAAATATTGCAGATCAGCATATGTTGCTTTGCTAGCCTAATTGGTTGATAATTATAGGGAACGGTACTGGTTTTCAACGAAAGTCCAATTTGGAGCCATAATTATTCGAATAATGTTGTTTACACACTGGGATATTCACCAAAAATGTTACCTCAAATAACATCGAGGAGTCTAATCAGAAACTAAATGTGTAATTGTATGCATGTATTTACATGTTTGGCTTCAGAGAACAAAACGTCTGCCAGACTGTGTGAGGTTTGATATGCTCAGCACGGCTCACGCGTACGTCCAGAGATTCATTAACATATCATTTTTAAAAATGCATACCAGTATATTGTAGATTTTCAGAAATATTTGTTTGAGATTCTGTAGACTCTCTTTGTAAAGACCGTTGTGTAGGGAAGATGCGTCATATTTCATATCAGGCTGACTTTCTGTTTTAACCCTGTAAAGACATATTAAATAATAGTTAGAAATTCAACAGTTTATTAAACCTTTAGATAAAATCTAAAAAAGAAAAATTTATTGAAAGTATGTTTTTGAGTATTATATTTGGTACATCAAGCTTTTATGGAGAATATGGAGGGAAAAAATAAAGTTATTTAATAAAGGGGTCATGACACAGGTGAAACTCGAAACATTTAAATATCGTGCAAAAGTTTGTGTATTTCAGTCATTCAAATTAAAATGTGAAAATATATATTTAGTATATATATAACTATATTACATATGCGTGATTATACTTTTCAGAGGGCCGACATTTCTGTATTTAAAATCCTTTTTTATTGATTTCATGTAATCTGGGGTTTTCATAAGCTGTAAGCCACAATCATCAAAATTATAACTTTTGCACGATATTCTCATTTTTCGAGTTTCACCTGTATGAGATTCTGATGCTTGTAATGTAAATCAATGAGACCTTTATAGCAGATACTTATGTAAAATGCATATAAATATCAATATCTGCCAATAGTATGTCTTAAGATGATATTTAAAAGCTTAGTTTATGATAAAAGCTCTGTAGTTTTAAAACATATAATGCAATTCAATACAATGATGATTGAGAGATAAATAAATAAACCTTCCTTAAAAACCTGATGATCATATTTGATACTCGATAAAAAGCGATGTATGATACTTCAGTCCAGCTGAAATATTACTGAAAATATGAAAGTTATTCTTACTTTTATAAAAACCAGTGCAGGTTTGTACAATTATCCTAAAAGGTTTTAACTTGGTAAAAATAAAAGTTGAATACCGGTAGACTGTTTATCTGTGAAGATTTTATCATTTAAAGGCCATTATGATACAGGCTTTAGGATGTGTGTTACATTGACTCATATTTATCTATACAGAATATTGCATTGACACCATATTATTTGAAAAAAATATGCTGCCACATGACTGGAAAAACACAAACATTTCTCTGTATTTCTCATTATGTTTTCTCTATATTTCTATGCACACAATTTAAATGAATTAAACTTTTGTGTAGTTTTTATCAGTGCCTATCAGTTGTTGTAAATAAAAATCTGGCCTTGTTAAATACATATAAAATTTTTTTTTTTTTTAAATAATAAGTGATATGAGTATGAGACGATTAGAGGATGGTGTTCGTGTTCTGAACACATCAGTAGATGTCAGGATTGCACAGACTGTGTTCTTCAATGATGGCTTTCATTACAGTCTTTAACATTTACACATTTTACAGGTTCAGTTCTTTCCTTTTCCAGAGTGGGAGAAGAATGAAACATGATATGTGTTAAATGAACATGATCTTGGATCAGCTTGCATTTATTCAACATACTGTATAAGTCTGTCATTTATTGGTCATTAATATCCTAGAGGGAACATTCTCAGAACGTTCTCTCAAAGTTATGATCAAACGTTCTTTCAAAGTTCAAAATTCAAATCTGGTCTTTGATAATAACCTCAAAATGTTGGCATAAAAACATTACTCCCGAAACGGTTTAGTTGGACATTCGACGAATGTTTTTTAAATGTTACTCCTCGTTTTAGAACGTTCAGAGAACATTCAAAAGTAACATTCTCCTAATGTTTGAAGAATGGAATTTTCCCTAATTAAAATGATTTTATTTTTTTTAAATTGACTTTTTGAAAGTTCAGAGAACATTCAGGTTTTCATAACTTACTCACTCACTCAAAAAAAAAAAAAAAAATGCAGGGCAAATATGGGCAAACCCAACAGTTGAAAAATGTAAACCAATGGTTTGGTTTGTCCATAATTGACCCAAACATGGGTTGAAACAACCCAGTATTCTTCAGAGTGATGTGAATGTTAGCAAGATGTTCCAAGAACATATTTTTGTTAGTTGGGATGATGTTTAAACAGA
>JAULUF010000014.1:1737500-1755000 GCA_031834385.1 Semotilus atromaculatus
AAGAACTTTTACAAACAAAAATAGAAAAAGACACACAATAAAAAAGAAAGATATATTGCTCTTAAAACATTTCTTAAAATGATGCTTAAATGAGTTAAACGATGAGCATTCTCTGTTGGTTCAGAGTTACACTGATCAGTTTTCTGTTGGTTCAGAAAAAAAATTTTTGGGCTAAACTATCCATTAAACACTTATGAAACATATAGTTTCTTTTTCAAAAATGGTTTCCATCAGCATAAATCAAAACAAGTGTAGTGAGATTTATGGCTAAAACAAGAAAAAGCAATTTGCCATAAATATTAGTTATCTGAAAACTATGGACGCTTGTTTCCGCCACAGAATAAAAAAAATGGCGACCTTTTCTCTCACAATTTTTACTTTTACTTTTTTTTTTTTTTGGCAGAATTGCAAGTTTATATCATAATTCTGACTTTATAACTCGCAAATCTGAGAAAAAAAATTCTCCGAATTGTGAGATAAAAAGACATTATTAACTTTTATTTGTTCATTAAATTGTTTAATTTAGTAGCGTAAACAAGCTTCCATATACAAGTTATAATATCTTACATATTAATATAATATAAAATAATATTAAACTTTTTTTTTTCTTAGTCCATTAAATTTTCCTCTTATTTTCAAGCATAAATCAAATACATTTTAGTGATATTTATGGTTAAAACAAGGAAATTTGATATAATATGATATATGATATAATATGTGATATAATATGATATGATATAATATGTGATATAATATAATATGATATGATATAATATGAGATATGATATAATATATATATTTTTACCTTTGTAAAGTCATATTAATTGTACTCCTTTTGGTTTGTCCAACTAATCATAAACTTCTCATTTGATGAGATATAATAATTAAAGTAGGGTAAAACAGATTCGCACACAGATAATAAAACACTATTAATTCTATTTCACATGAAACAAAAAACACAAATTTGTTTTTAAACACAATTTCTCTATTTTGTTTTAGGGATGTTTGGATATTTGTACTGGAAAACAAAAACTTGTTGAACAAAATCTATTGATCAGTTTACTTCACCAATACTCCAGCAAATATTTCTGCACTCTTACAAATAAAGGTTCTTTATTGGCATTGATGGTTCCATTAATATTTCGGGGAAACTCGTGTGAATCTCCTCTTTTGAAGATTTATTTGTTAGCCTGGGAAAACCCAGACAACTTCCGGCAAATTTAGATTTGCTCTGCAAGTTAGTCTGGCCAAGAGCTCCTTCAAGCCCATTTCCAGTCCGCCGAAATCGCGGCACCAATCAGAAGCGTCGGGCGGCTTTACACGATGACGACAGCGCAGTGACGGTGAAGCAGATTTCGTACATTACAAAGATGTATGCCGCCGTGGAACGTCACTCGTTCGAATCAGCTTTCGCGTCTGTCTTAAGCGATTTGAACGTTTCCTTTTCGTTAAAAACCGAGCAAAGAACAACACTCGGGATGTTTCTCCGTCGCTCTGCATACGTCATCTCCTTCATCGCTCCGGTTGGTTTTAGGTCTCTCCGCGACGTCCGTTGGTGACGCCCCTCTGGAAATGATTCGTCTATGACGCTTTGCCAGACCCTAACTCCGTTACAACTGAGAATGGTCTGCTTTTAACCAGGCTATTTATTTGTTAGAGTTTAGTTGAATGTGAAGATGGAAACACAGTTCGGGGACTCTGTGTGTGTGTGTGTGTGTGTGTGTGTGTGTGTGTGTGTGAGCTGAGGCTATATGTTTGGAAAGATCATGCTGATACATGGATACACCATCATCATCATCATCTTCATCATCCTCATCTTTATCATCTTCATCCTAATCTTCATCATCATCCTCATCTTTATCATCTTCATCCTAATCTTCATCCTAATCTTCATCATCATCTTCATCATCATCATCATCTTCCTCATCATCTTCATTATCCTCATCCTCATCATCTTCATCATCCTCATATTTATCATCTTCATCCTAATCTTCATCATCATCCTCATCTTTATCATCTTCATCCTAATCTTCATCCTAATCTTCATCATCATCTTCATCATCATCTTCCTCATCATCTTCATTATCCTCATCCTCATCATCTTCATCCTAATCATGATCATCATCATCATTCTCATCTTCATCATTTTCATCATTATCATCATCATCATCATCATCATCTTCATCATCATTCTCATCTTCATCATCATCATCATCCTCATGATCTTCATCCTAATCTTCATCACCATCCTCATCATTCTCATCTTCATCATCATCCTCATGATCTTCATCCTAATCTTCATCACCATCCTCATCATCATCATCATTCTCATCTTCATCATTTTTATCATCATCATCTTCATCTTAATCATCATCATCATCTTCCTCATCCTCATCATCATCATCTTCATCCTCATCTTCTTCATCATCATCTTCATCATTTTCATCTTCATCTTCTTCATCATCATCCATCATCTTCATCATTTTCATCCTCATCATCTTCATCCTCATCTTCTTCATCATCATCCATCATCTTCATCATTTTCATCATCATCATCTTCCTCATCCTCATCATCATCATCTTCATTCTCATCTTCTTCATCATCATCCATCATCTTCATCATTTTCATCTTCATCATCTTCATCCTCATCATCTTCATCACCTCAGCATGTTCTGGGCATGTTTCAGTGTTTTGTAAGTGGCTTCTGGCATAATCTCCTCAGTGATGACAGCACTGAAACCACGGCCAAAACCATCACGAGCAAACTAAACTAATTATATGCTGCAATTAATTATGTCTTTTAATTTTTGATATGTGTCGGGTAATTAACATGATTCATTGTTTTCTAAGCAACTTGCAGGATATGCTGTACCTTATTTTTTCACGATGTGTATGTTATGCAATTTTAGTAATTTGACCATTTAACACTCTTCCCTCAATGTTATGAATAAAAATTATTCCAGTGACATTAATAGAATGTTTGTTAAATATATAGTCTTTAATAATGGTCTCAAAACGTAAACATTTCGGAATGTATTTAAATTTTTTTTTTTTTTTAGTTGAAACAGTTTTTAAACTAAAATTCTATTTGTTTTTTAGAATGTTCAGAGAACATTCAAAATGATCCATGTTATAATGATACAATGGAATGTTTTCTCTAATGTTTGCAAAACCAGGAAAACCTTGTAAGACACTTAAAAACACTGGACGGTTTCATAACTGGGAAACGTTCTTAAAGCATGTTTTATAAGCAGTGACTCTCGTCCAGCAGTGTGCTATTTCAAGGTGCTGTATATCATTTTTGTGACTCTACTAAATCATGAAAATAGCATATGTTTGCAGATATTTAGGAAACATGCTAAGGTCACATGCTTGTTTCTCTGAGAAACACTTCTACAGCCAGTTACTCTACTCTGACATGCGCTCAGTGTTGTAATGTGTTGGTCTGTGTGACTCCGCCCACTGCCAATTCACCCAATAGTATTTCAACACTCGGGTTGCCAGTTGGTGGGATGACACAGCAAAAAAAAACAGCAAACGATCTGAGTCAGAAATCGCAGATTCTACCCGACCTATATAAAACTTGGGAATCCATCTAAAAATCTCATATTAAAACACAAATAAATCAACTCATCAAGGCTCGTGGCCTAATATTGTCAGTAGCGCTCGATCCTGTTTTGTCTTCTCAATCTGGCAACCAGTGTCGAGTCTGTGGAGGCGGGAAACAACTCTCTTCAAATATTTTGAATATTCAGTACCCATTTCAACTAGCTGTCAATATTACATACTGCACCTTTAAAGGCCACTGAAATCAAAATGTATGGGTTTATTTTAGCTTTTAGAAATGAAGATGTTAGCCTTAAAGGATTAGTTCACGTTTAAAAAAAAACTTTTGCTGATAGTTTACTCCCCCCATGTCTTTCTTTCTTCAGTCGGAAAGAAATGAAGGTTTTTGATGAAAACATTCCAGGATTTATAATGGACTTCAACAGGACCCAAACGGTTCAAGGTCCAAATGACAGTTTCAGTGCAGCTTCAAAGGGCTTTAAACGACACCAGACGATGAATAAGGGTCTTATCTAGACAAACCATCGGCATTTCACAAATAAATAAAACAGTTTAAGTTTTATAAGCACAAATGCTGGCCTTGCTCTGTTCTGTGAGGCGCGTTCGTGACTCTCCTGTTCGAACAAATGAATTAATCAAAATGAATGAATCTTTTTTCGAGTCATTTCTATTCTGCGCTTCTCAAGCTTCGGGCCCTCGCGCACTTACTCCGCTAAGTGCACTTTCAACAAGTGTCCACTTCCAGGAAGGCCTTAGGGCTCAAGTGAGTATTGGGACTGGGCCTTCAGTTTCTCATCACATCTTCTGTCCAATCAAATGCTCTCTACAATCTAAAGCTCCACCTGTAAACTCCACCTGGCCGAAGCGACCGTTGACGTGTCGGGTTAGATGTGTGTTCGGTTGCTCAAACGCTCCAGTTTTATTCCGTTTTTAACTGTATGTTGGTTAAGAATGAAATAGCTAGAATTATCCACATCTCTACTGTTGAATCCAGCGTATCATCAGCACTCGTATTCGCTTCCATGGTGCTGTCAGTCTGCGAGGGAAACTAAACGCTATTGGCTGTTTGAAAAGGGGGAGGAGCCATTAAATATGCCCCGCCTTCGCTTCCGGTTTCAGTGGAAATTACGTCATAAATTACGTATAAAGCTGCGCGATACAAGGCACCCCAGTGGGACTTTAACTCTAGTTTCATTTAGCTTTTTCATTGTTTGCCTTTTAATGTGTTAATTTCCAGCGTAGCTAAGCCTGTTACAAACTGATTTCCCAAGGCTTCAAATCCATGTAGTGAAATGGAAAGTCTGCCACAGCATCCAGAGTTAGACACGATTTACAAGAGGCGCTTTGAAGTCCAAATCACATGCAGGTTTAGCGGGGGTATCTGTGTGAAAACGGGTTAAAGAGAAGAGAATATTAGGCTGGCTATTACTCGAGAGAGAGCAGAGTAAGCCTGCATTATTTACTGCAGATTCTAGAGCAAAAGACCCAGAAATATCTGCCAAAAACGGGTTGGTAACGTTCCAATTAAGCTGTGAATGTTATTTTTGAATGTTCTCTGAAAAGTCCAGTTTTTTTTTTCTTCGGTCGTTAAAGGAACATTCCATTTATCATCTTCAATCATTATGAGAATGTTACTTTTGAATGTTCTCTGAACATTATGAAACTAGCTAACATTTAAAAACGTTACACGAACGTCCAACTAAAATGTTTTAGAAAAAGCCTGCCATGAATGATGTATAGCCTAAATAACGTTTTTGTGCTAACGTTTTGAGAACATTATTAAACACCATGATAACTTTGAACGACCATTAAAGGATTAGTTCACTTTTAAAAAAACTTTTGCTGATAATTTACTCACCCCCGTGTCATGTTATTAAGCTTAATTCAGTTCAGTCAGTGTTCAATGATTCAGTTCAGTTACTGTGTAAAGTTAATCAATTATGAAACAAGAGCAATTCAGTTGCAGCTCAAGAGAATAGAGTCGTTTCAGTTCATTAACCGTGTCAGTGTTGCAAAATGAATCGAGTGTGAAGTTCAATTGTAAGAGATTCGGTACATTTTCAGCTCAAGATTTGTGATCTGGTGTTTTCTCCGTGTGATCTTCATGCTGATATGAGAGACAGTGAAACGCTGCTTTAGCTCTAAATGTTATTTTCAAAGGTAGACGATCAATAAAGCCTGTTTTCTTCTCCATGTGCAGAATAAGCGTTTGATAACACAAGATCAGGGTCATTCTTTACACTTTAAAAAGATAAAATGCGTGTGTTGTAGATTGTGAAGCATTTATATAAAAGCGCTTATCAAACTTTTAGAAATATGCTCTGGTTAAAGTCATGCACTTAAAATAATAAAAATGGACAATCTATAATGTAACATTGCAGTGTTTATTGTAAATTATGTATGTGTAGACATCATCATTGTGTTAATAATCTTGAATCAGAATAAGTTCCTCTTGCAGCTTCTCTTCTCTGATGATGTGGGCGGGGCTATAACCTGTCACTCACACGACATCAGCCAATAGCAAACCACAACCATCCAATCAATTCCCCACAGACACAATCAAGCCCCGCCCACATCAAGCCCCGCCCACATGTGTTATAGTTCCAGAACTCAGATATACGACAAAATAGAGAATAAAAGAAAGTTCGATTTTTTTAAAACATGTTCAGAAATTTTCATAATATCAATATCATTTTTTAAGTGACGAAACATCACAGAACTAATCAAATACTTACTGATGTTTTTGCTGGTGTTTTCCCACCAAAATGATGTCACTTCCTGGACAATGATGTAATCTTCTTTTATAAAATAATCAATAATTTAGTTAGATTATAGAATTACATTATATACGCACTACCATTCAAAATTAAGTCTCTTTTGTTCATCAAAGGTGCATTTATTTATATAATATTGTGAAATATTATTGCAGTTCAGTACAATAATTACAATATGGTACGAAATAGTACTATTGTGACAATTTAAAATAAGTACATTTTAAACAAAAGAAGATACTTTTATTATTCCTGCAAAGGTGAATTTCAGCAGCCATTACTCCAGTTATTAATAATAATTATCAATAATTGTTCTACTTATCAACTTTTTTTCAGGATTGTTTGATGAATGGAAAATTCAAAAGAACAGCATTTAGTAGAAATATACACTTTTGTGTCTTTCTTTTGATCAATTTAACACATCCTTGCAGAATAAATATTAATTGTTTTAAATGTAAAAAATTCTAACTTTTGAAGCATAGTGTGTGTCATGATTACCATAATATGAAGCAGCACAACTGTTTTCTGCAACAGTTTGATTAAAGGACAAAAAAAAAAAAAAAAAAGATGCATGGAATATTCTTTAATAAATGTAGAGTTTTTGATTGATAGATACTTTATTGATCCCTTGTTTTATCATACAGTCTCCAGACAAAAATAACAGCCACGCATAAAGTGATAAAGAGAACATGACTGTGTTTAATTGTTCATTTCAACACTGACCGTGACCACAGATACTCCGATGAAGTGTGTATCTGTGGTTTTCCACGGGTTATTTCGATCTGTCCCAGCCGTGTGCCTCGGCGTGTCCATCAGACTCGGTCTCCTCGGTCTCTGAGACTCATGGAGCCGGAGACGTGCAGCGACACCAGAGCTCTTCAATAACACACAACTGCAATACACACTCCAGCACACAGCCATTACTACACACTCCAGCACACAGCCATTACGACACACTCCAGCACACAGCCATTACTACACACTCCAGCACACAGCCATTACTACACACAGCATTAACACTAACAGCCATTCATTATGACATGTTATCATCAGCTGAGATCATTTTCTGTGCATGAAAAATAGATTTGAGTGCTGAAATTTACTAATTTTGAGTTAAAAATGTAGTCTTTAAACTCTGAGAGGAGAGTCTCTCTCTCTCTCTTACTCTCACACTCTCTCTCTTACTCTTACTCTCACTCTCTCTCTCTCTCTCTCTCTCTCTTTCTCTCTCTCTCTCTTACTCTCACACTCTCTCTCTTACTCTCTCTCTCTCTCTCTCTCTTTCTCTCTCTCTCTCTCTCTCTCTCTCTCTCTCTCTCTCTCTCTCTCTCTCTTACACTCACTCTCTCTCTCTCTCTCTCTCTCTCTCTCTCTCTCTCTCTCTCTCTCTCCAGGCTTTTAGTCCAGCTGCAAATAAAGAGGGTGACGTGGTGTTGGACGTGGCCTGGAGTCAATTACACCTTGGATGTTCATGTATCTCAAGAGCAACAAGTCCTCCCCCCACTAACACACTGAGGTGGACAAAGTACACAACTTCCTTACTTGAGTGAAAGTACAGATACTACTGGTCAAATATTACTCCGTTACAAGTAAAAGTTGTAAAGACTGATTTTTACTTAAGTAAAAGTACAGAAGTACTCATTTTTAAAAGTACTTAAGTATCAAAAGTAAAAAGTAAATATCAATGCATTATTGTTAATTCTTACAGTTCCTCATGCCTCTGAAGCAACCTAGTGAATACACCAACAGTAGTAGTATCTGTGGAATTAAGAGCTTCATAAAGGCTCTTCTCAGCAGTTTCCAGCTTCAGACCTGATCCACATCTGTTCCTCCAAATATGATCTTTAGCACTAATTTTGCAATTGCAATGTTCAAATTTCAAATTCCATTTATAATGTTTGTTCTTGTCCCAAGTGGACTCTCTCCTGCATCTACAACTGAGATCAGCAAAGAAAGCTGACGGAAACGCTGACCAAAGGAACACTTATATTTCATCAATACCTATTTTCTCGTAAAATAAATAAATAAAGATAATGGAATGACAGTCCATGTAAACCAAGAGAAAATAACTAACAGTCCGGCCGCTGGAGAACTCAACAAACACAAACTCATCAAAGCTCCATTTACTGATCAAAAATACAGTAAAACTTTGTGAAATATTATAAGAATGTAAATCATCTGTTTTCTATGTGCATATATAGTAAAGTGTAATTTATTCCTGAATGTTCATCATCATTACTCCAGTCTTCAGTGTCACATGATCCTTCAGAAATAACATTTCATTCTAATGATGATTTTATAGTATATTATTTTTTATATTTTTTCAATATATGAAATAGAAAACAGTATTTTACATTGTAATAATATTTTACAATATTGCTGTTTTTACTGTATTTTTGATCAAATAAATGCAGCTTTGGTGAGCACAAAAACATCTAAAAAACTTAATTATTCTAAACTTTTAACTAGTTGTGTGTGTATAAATGATATATATACTGTATATAAATATATGAAACATGTTTAAACTTTTCTCTGAGGCAATAGTTAGTGAGATAATTCCTATATCACTAACGATTGCTTCGTTTTAAAGCTGCTGATTAGTTTCCTCACGCTCACACGACTCTGAGTAAATGTCAGTAATAAACGGGCAGAGCCTCATGCACTTAAGCTTAATCAATAACTCTCTCTCTGCGATATAAAGCACTGATTAGAAGTGAGATGTGAGATATTCTACATCATGAGGACGTTTATGAGCGTTTGTCTGATAGATTCAGGAGATCGACTGAGATGTCTTTTACAATCAACAGCCTTAAAACACTTACATACTGATGAACAGATAATGTGCCGTTCCTAGAAACAGTTTTGGTTAAAGCAATACAAAAACAAATAATATGCTCCAAAAACTCAAGGTTATACAGCAATAGAGCAAGAATTTACAATCCCATTAAACAAATAGATTAGCAAGACCATATAAATCTTCCAATACAGATCTGAACTGAAATTAAGTGATTGTATAGAAACCAAGTCAGTGTTTAATAACATAATTCAAGATAAAGAACTACACTACCCACAATTCTCAGTAAGCTTGACCTTGTAGACATCCATTAAACACTGTTCGTTTCCGGCTCTGTCAGACTTTTTTTTTGTTGTTGTTGATTTTGCTACACATTTAAAATTGTGTTTGATATTTTTTAAAACGTTTTTTGTTTTTGTACAAATAACAAGAAAATACTATTTCAGTCTTTATAAATTTCACATTTAATTCTGCATGTTACTTGCCATTTCTTTGTAATTATAATTACACACACGCGCACACACACACACACGCGCACACACGCACACGCACACACACACACGTGTCTCCCTCCATGTGGGGTATGTCACATGACACTTACTATGGCAAGCCGTTAAACATTTAATCATTTAAACCTACTAGCCTCTATTTTCATGCTACTAGTAGGCCTACTTATTTTTTAGATACTAGTATCTATTCCATTAAATATTCCAGTACTTATTCATTAGATTCGAGTGCCTATTAAAGTATTAGTAGCCTACATACACTGACTCTCCTAGGGCAACAGGTCAGAAATATCATTGCACTGCGTGTGAAGCCACTGACCTTCATGCATTGTGTGTGTGTGTGTGTGTGTGTGTGTGTGCTCATGTTTATATTACATTGTGGGGACCAAATGTCCCCACAAGTATAGTAAAACCTGAGATCACCTACATTGTGGGGCCCAGTCAGCGGTCCCCATGAGGAAAACAGCGTATAAATCACACTAAGTAATGTTTTTTGAAAATGTAAAAATGCAGAATGTCTCCTGTGATGGGTAGGTTTAGGGATAGGGACAGTGTGTGTGTGTGTGTGTGTGTGTGTGTGTGTGTGTGTGTGTGCTCATGTTTATATTACATTGTGGGGACCAAATGTCCCCACAAGTATAGTAAAACCTGAGATCACCTACATTGTGGGGCCCAGTCAGCGGTCCCCATGAGGAGAACAGCGTATAAATCACACTAAGTAATGTTTTTTGAAAATGTAAAAATGCAGAATGTCTCCTGTGATGGGTAGGTTTAGGGATAGGGGCAGTGTGTGTGTGTGTGTGTGTGCGTGCGTGCGTGCGTGCGTGAGTGCGTGCGTGCGTGCGTGTGTGTGTGTGTGTGTGTGTGTGCGTGCGTGCGTGCGTGCGTGCGTGCGTGCGTGTGTGTGTGTGTGTGTGTGTGTGTGTGTGTGTGTGTGTGTGTGTGTGTGTGTGTCTGCGGGAGGATTGCCCATCCAGCAGAATGAGTCATTGTGAGAGAGGAAGCCCAGCCTGGAGTGACCCGTCTTCTGCTCAAAGAAATGAATCAATTATATAACTTCTGATGTCAGGCTTGTGTTAGTAATGGTTTAAAGCCATAGCATTATCTGTGACGATGTACGTAATTCAGGCGAACTTACAGAGGATTCATTCAGTAAGCTCTCACGATGATGGCTTTAAGCAGAATGGAGACTATTATGTCAATAAAATCATATTGCACTTCAAAAGTCAGCTTTTATTACAGAGGTTAACGTCCGCATGTAATCTGGATTAGCTACATAATCAGATTCCAAAAATCAAATACTTGTAATTACATTGTTACATTTTAAAATGCTCCAAATCAGACAGCCGTTACTTTTTTATTGATTACATGATTCCTTAAAATCATAAAATGGCATTAATTAGTCAGAATTAATAATTCTTTTATCTTTTAAATTGTCCTTTCTAAAAAGTAGGCTAACTGATTACAAGGGAAATTGAGAGGGAAACATTAACAAATAAAATATAAATATTTTTTTTTTAGTAAGTGTTTTATTTTGATTGCTTTTATTGTAAAATTATTTATTTATTTTCATTAAAAAAAATTCAGGATTAATTAATTGATTCGGGAAACTAACATAATATAGTGTTAAACACCATGTTGTTGATAACAAAAAAAATAAAAATAAAAATAATGTAACACTTTATTTTGACTGTGTCCCTGTTACATTGTTACATGTAACTAACTATAAATGATGCATAATTACATGTAAGTAACTCTAAACCAAACCCCAATCCTAACCATAGTAAGTAAATACTCAGTACTTAAATGTATAATTATAGTGTAACAAAGACACTCTTAATATTTTGAAGAATGATAAAATGGAATGTTTATTTATCGTTCACATAACCAGGAAAAAACTATTTAAAAACATTTAAGTTTTGAACCTTCAGAGAATCTTCGAAAATAACGTTTTCATAACTTAATGGGAATGTTAGCATAACATGTTTTGAACATAATGTATATTTGCTCTATTTTCTGAGGGATCATATCATGTCACACACACACACACACACACACACACACACACATGCGCGCGCACATGGACATGCACACACTCACTCACACACACACACACACACACACGAGCTCAGCAGAGCAGAATTAGTCTGAGACAAAGCCCGGCTGTGTGAACTGTAATTGCGTTCCGATTAGCCAACATATTTCAAGAAATGCATAACAAATGAGTGTGAACTTTGTGCTTAATTGTTGGCTTCTGCTGTCAACTTCTGATTATACTTGAAACTGCATCTATTATGAGTCACAGACCATTTGTGACGTCATTCTGCTTGATATTGCAAACTGGTATTTGTTATCGTGCATTAAAAGAGAATTTTTTTTAGCACTTCTAAAGTCACCACTTTAGTCATTTCCCTACAGCAATTAATACATCAGAATCACATTCACAGAAAACGGCCTTTGCTTCTGCACGGATATGATGGAGTCCAAAATTCTGAGGCCAAGTGAAAGCGTCCTTGGGTCCTGTGAAAGGCGCTATGTAAATATAAGTTATTATTATTATTATTAAAATGCTTATTTTTTTGTGTGAATATTAATGTTAAATAATTATGCCAAAATGTTTGTTACACTTTCGAATAAGGTTCCACTTGTTCCAGTTATTCCATTTGTGCCATTGTTCCTTTTGGTTCACGTGTCCCATTTTGTTCCATTATTTGTTGCAGTTGATCCATTTGTTTTTGATCCATTTGTTCCAAGGTTCCAAACCCTTAGTGCATATATTTATTCAACTTAATCACAGCCTTTGTAATTGTACAATAGCACTATGCAATATTACCATTTTAATATATTGTGCTGCTTTAATAAACGTTTGATAATGCGGTATGTTGTGAACTTTTTTCTTCTAAAGTGTAGAAACTCAGAAGCGAAGACCAGGAGACTCGAGTTTGTATCTTAAACATGATTTCTTTATTGAGCACACAAGCTGGCGTCGCTGTAGTCTTCCAAGCTCGTCTCGAGTCTGACTAAGGGAAACATTCCCTTGCAATTTATAACATTTAAAGGGGAGGGATTTACAAAGCATGTAAATGACGTAAACAGGTTTAGGAAACCAGTTCTAGACTGAGATCCAATCAACATTTCAACTATTCAAACACAGGAATGGCCGGACTCTCCCGCTGAGACAGAAGCCCAAGACTTTCAGTAATCTGACAAATACAGAAAAACCGGATTGGCCGGATGTCATCACCACCCTAACCTTAAATGCTAAATTCAATGTACAGCATAGATTAAAGGGTACCTATTATGACATTTAAAATGTTCCTAATATTGTTCTGGGAGTCCCCAACAACAGTTTTACAAGCATGCAATTACAAAAAACACTTTTGTTGTCTTATAATATGCATTTATTTTTACCTGATTTGCTCACCGACTCCCATATGAATCGTTTAGCGAGTCATTTTTCCAAAACCCGCCTTTGCGTGACGCTAATCTGCGGTGATTGGTCAGATGTGTGTATATGTCAAATGTTAGCAGTGTTCACAGAGATAATACTTCTATTGGTTAACACTTTATACAGTGTACAAAGTTTTTATCAATTACATTGTGTTATAATAATGATTATAGTGCACCGCTTTGTAGTAAAAAATTCAAAATAAGAGAAGGAATTTACGTTGAATTATGTTAGCGACCATAGCCCAAAGTGCAGTGGTAAAAGCACATTCAGTCTCTGTTTGCGTTAGCCCAACGCATAAACATATTGATAATGCAGTACTACGAGACTATTGCTCTATTCTTTATAATTGATAATGCAGTACTATGAGGTATTGCTCTATTCTTTATAACAACGACAAACACTTCACAGAAGACCTAGAAGCTGCGCTGTGCGTTCACAACACAAAATAATTATTGAGCATGCTACATAAAACATAAAAGCAACAATTTATAATATTAATAATACTTACAGGTTGTGATTCGGAGGAGGAAGCTGATCCAAATAGACTTGGTACTGAGCCTTCCTTCAATATCAGCCGGCTCGCGAATCCATATTTGAAAGCATTTATGTTTGTGAAGCAATCATCTTCAAAATGACGCGAACACAGCAATAACTTCAGACTATACATCTGTGGTATAGTTGCATATATGAACTGTAGCCACTGATTCTTCAAATGCTCGTCTCTGGGCAAATGAAAAAATGTCGCTTTTGCGTCGCACTTCAGAACACAGCGTCTCGTCGCCATGATGTTTTCAAGTTTCCCTGGCTTCTACGAGTACGAGCGCAATGAGTGGGCGTATCTTATTCAAATAACTTGTACAAGTGACGTCATAAAGTTAGAGAAAATGCATCGTTCGTCGAACGATTCATATCAGCGACTCAGAGTCGACTCTTACTTTTACTTACTACTTACTACTTCTAACTTTGTATACGGTGAACTTTCATGTTTAGAACTTTGCAGGATGTTTTCGTTCACTTAGATCTGTTACACACTACATGAAGGGCAATTTTCAAAAATTCATAATAGGTACCCTTTAAACATTTCTTACATTTGTAATCCTTCAGGTTCATGGATTCCTGTTGGTGGAAATCCCAATTTTTTTGCTTACATTTTAGCTAAATCTTTCTGATAAATTTTTTTTTTGCTTAACCTTTCTGCCAGGTTTAAATACTTTTTTGTTTTGCAAATTAATTATTTTCACATTATTTTTGTGGTCTCAGACCTTTGGGCCTGGCTATATTTTTTACTCCTTCTATGCATATGCACATTCAAATATGACCGGTTGAAGTGTACTCAATTAGTGCCGGTCACTTCATATCACCTGGACCACACATGAAAAAATATTGATTTTGTTTGACAAAATAAGTGTCATACAGTTTGTCCACGATAGCGCTGACAGTGAATCATTCACGTTGTGTGTGTTAGATGTTTGTGTGCGTCTGTACGAGGCGGTGTGATTAATTTTTCCAGTTTTGCATATAGATTGAATTTGGGCTGAACTCATGAAACACCCATGGCAGCATTTCATGTCAAAACGTTCTGTTACAATCCATGTTTTCTGTGCTTTATCGCTGAGCATAGAGAGATATTACATAAGGCAATCCCAGTAATGCATCCTGGGCCGGGATTTACTCAACACCAACCCTACAGCCTTTACTCACACGCCAACAACTCACATGTGAAAGGATGGACGAAAGGCGGATTTTATTATAATATTTATGCAGTGTGAGTGTTCATATTCAATGTGCTTTTATTTGTTGAGTCAAGTCACCCTCATTTATACAGCGGTTTTAACAATATAGATTACAGTACAAATACAGTATAACAGGAGATTACAGTAACAGAGATTGTTTTGGGCTTTACAGCAGATCTAGAATAAAGTTATTGTCCAGATAAAGTTAGTTTTGATTGATTCACTTCCGTTGCAGAGATCATTAGTTATTAACTTAGCGGTCGCTAACACGACACCGTTCAGAAAACAAACTTTTAATGTGTAAGATTATAAGATAAATAAATGAAATTTATTATAAATGATAAGATTGAATGTTAAAGTCAATGTGAATAAATTCCCAATCCACTTTACTTCTGGAATAAGATTTTATACGTCAGGAATTCAGTTGATCATGTAAAGTGAGCAATGTGCAATTATCATAAATAAATAAAATCTGCTTATTGGTATGCATCATTATATGAATCATTAACAATGAGGCCAGAAACATGCATTAACAATTTTAATGTTTTAACGGAGTACCAAAAACAAAGAGATGCCGGTTATTCCATAGTTTCACAAAAACAAACCCCTTTTAATGATCAGGACATGGAAAGGTGGCGTTTTCTCCTGGAAAGAGCCATAAAAGCCCTGAAACACGAGAAAGCATGAATCACACGCTGGAAGACATGAACGATTCACATGAACGAGAGAAAGTACAGTATCAGGTGAAAAGAGATTCACACTCTCCTTATTCCTCTAGACATCTCCTGTAGGAGATACTGAACCAGAAAACAGATGCAGTGGAGACTGTTACGGTGTGGGTTTGGGGTTTTGTTCCTTATTGTCGTCTGTCATGTGATTCCCTGTATGTCATGTGATCCTGCCATGTGTCTTGTCAATTGTTAATTGTTTAATCATTGTTCACAGGTGTCCCCCCCCCCCCCCTGTTATCTAGTTTGCCTGTGTATTTAAACCCCTGCGCTTCAGTTGTTGTTTGCTGTGACCTGGAGCCTGTCTCTGAGTTCCTGTTTTCCCTGGATTACCTGTTTGTTTTATTAATATTAAAAGTGCTTGCATTTGGATTCACTCTCCGCTTCATTCCTGCCTGCAACGTTACAGATACGGTGGATGGGGTCCAAAAGCCTGAGAACAAGCAAAAATTATTAATTTTTCATTTTTCCTGTGAAAATGTATTATGCTGAAATGTTTGTTACACTTTACAATAAGGTTCCATTTGTGTAATTTATCCCATTCATTATAGCTGTTCCATTTTGTTTAATTTGTTCCAATTGTTCCATTTGTTGAGGAGATTGATGGTTTGGTCGTGTTTAGTCTTTCCTTCTTTTTGAAAACCAAAAATGAGCCAGTTTTCAGTGTCAGATTTCTATGCATATGTCTACATGAGCTGCTATATACTGTACATACTGTACTTATATACCATACTCTCTAGTATAGTGTTCTGTTCACCCAAAAATGTTGTTCATGTTGTTCCAAACCTGTGTGCTGTTATTTATTCACGGAACACATGGAAAAATCTTTCACAAAAATCATTTTGGTGACAGTTTTTTATTGATCCGGCTGTCGAGCTCCAAAAACACCATAAAAGTTGACAAAGAAATGGTTCTCTCAAAGTTATGAACAAACACTCTTCCAGTAACATTAATAGAATGTTTGTTCAGAACATTATTTATACATCATTCATGGAATGTTTTTTTTTTTCTGAAATGTATCAGTTGGATGTTCATCTAATATTTTTTAAATGTTTCTTGTTTCAGAACATTCAGAGAATATTCAAAAGCAACATTCCATAATGGTTGAAGGATGATCAGATGGAATGTTCAGGGTTCAGGGATATAACACACATTTCTAATGCACTATTTTTATAGTGGTTTTATTTGTTTTTTGACCTTTTGGAGCTTGACAACCTGTTTCTCTGTGAGGATTCTCTGAAAATAATTATTGTTATTGTCTGTGTGCGTGTGTGTGTGTGTGTCTGTGTGACAGAGAGTGCGCGTGTGTGAGTGTGTACAGTGTGTGTGTGTGTGTGTGTGTGTTTGTGCATGTGTGTGTGCACGGGTGTGTGTGTGTGTGTGTATGTGCGCGGGTATGTGTGCATGTGTGTGTGTGTGTGTGAGAGAGTGCGCGTGTGTGAGTGTGCGCGCGGGTGTGTGTGTGCACAGACAACATAACAGTATACAAGCTTTTATACAATTGTGTGAACTACTTCTTTAACTAACTTAAGACTGATGAAGAAGCCATTTTTAGAAACACGAAGGTTCACTGAAACACAGAGAAAGCAGACGCTCGATCACTTACACACACACACACACACACACACACACACACACACACACACACACACACACACACACACACACACACACACACACACACACACACACACACACACACACATGTCTGGTTCGCTATCTTTGTGGGGACTCTCCATAGGCGTAATGGTTTTTATACTGTACAAACTGTATATTCTGTCCCCTTACACACACACACACACACACACACACACTGCCCCTGTCCCTAAACCTACCCATCACAGGAGACATTCTGCATTTTTACATTTTCAAAAAACATTACTTAGTGTGATTTATACGCTGTTCTCCTCATGGGGACCGCTGGCTGGGCCCCACAATGTAGGTGATTT